>OX457027.1:74809432-75039513 GCA_949752745.1 Protula sp. h YS-2021 | reverse complement strand
TTATTTTTTTTGCGGTTCGCCAAAAACTGCAAGATATGCATTGACCTCAGGCACATTCGCTTAGTTGAAAAAAGTACATGATGTTTCATTTGCCGCGGGTTCTGTGTTGAATTATTATGTTTGCCTCATAACTTAATCAAAATTAAGTTGTGTGTTATATGATTGAAATTTAAGAAATTGGTGTTTGTAACGCATTCCCACAGGTTTTAATCAGGTGATCCACGGCCACATATACTATATCAATGGGTGGATTTTATCGACCGTCCGCCTGCAAGAACTTTAAGCTTTAATTAAATACTTCTATATTTTGCATTGGATTGCAATAAAATTTTGCGAATATGGTCTAGTGGAGGAGGGGATGGGGGGGGGGGGGCATGCTATTATTTCAGTTTGGCAAATGGAAAATGATTTTTTCTTCAAAGTCACCTTATCCTACGAATTTGTTTAAAATTTATTTGAAATTTTTGCATGCGGTTAGTCAAGGTCTTGATATTTTTGAATAAATTTTCATGGAATTAACATCCTGATATTACTTTGTAACAATGTTCCATGCGGATCCCTATATCCGATACCTTCTGGATAGTAAATTTGAGCTCCCAAGTGTAAATTTGGCTAGTCGTTTGCACAGCTCTGTCATTGGTGCCATTATTACAGGTTACTGCAACAACCTTGGGATTTACAACAAACAGGTGCTGACTGATGCCATACTGAACCGGCCACGGGGACAGCCGCTTATTACAGTGGGGAATCACATGTCTTGCATGGACGACCCGCCCTTATTTGCTGGTGAGAGAAACATAAATAATGAATGGTTGCTGCGGAAGGAGCGTGTGGCGTCGGACCGTTGACATTTTCTCCAAGAAACACTCTCTCTTTCCAAGGCAGCCTTTATATTGTATGTCGGACACCATTTGCTTGCTTAACGACTACCCACCTAAAAAAGGAAACCTTTAAGAATACTCTAAGGCCATCAAATGCCGCACCCCCCCCCCCCCCCCCCCCCCCACCTTCGAAATTGTGCCATGTAGTTATATCTTGGTGTTTTATGTGAAATTTGATTTAAACCCCAGACCAACCATTTTCATTTTCTTCTGTTTAATTTGCTGTGGCGTATCAAAATCACTGATTACCAGTCGTTGAAGATTTTCACATAATTTCAGTTACAACTAAAATATTAAGTGGAAATAAGCCACTTGAATTGGGGTAAATGTTGCAACGTTATTTGAACTGACTCTTTTTCTCAAGCTGCGCTTGATTGGTCACAAATTTTGCGCTCAACTTCAAAAAGCCATCGCTGGACAATAACGGCTGCCGACGTGACGTTTTCAAACGCTTTGCACTCGTATTTGGTGACACTGGGCCGGGGCGTGCCGGTTATAAGGGGCGACGGCGTGTACCAACGAGGCATGGACTTCGCGATTGATAAGCTGAATAGCGGAGAGTGGGTACATACTTTTCCAGAAGGTGCGTACCTTGACAGGGTTCGCGTTGGCGGGGTTTTTGTCCACTTTTTGGGCATTTTTTTAATGAAATGACTCACTTTTTCGGAACCCTGTCTTTCTGGACCCAACTGAGTCACACTTTCCTTTTTTTTTTTAATCACTTTCCTGAGAACCCAGCGCGAACCCTGAACTTGAAACATTAAATATATGCGGGCTTCGTTGATAAAGCTGTTGCTTTAGTTTGGCAAAAATAACAATAAAAATAAAATAAAATAAACAAACATGTAAAATAAACTTAAGTGCCTGTTAACTTACTTTGTCAAACTGAAAACATCCTAAGCATGATTTTGTGAATGGTAGGGTATTTTCAAAATGTTTGTTAATTTTGAGTCAATTTGAGAAAATACTTCAGCAAGCGATATATGCTGTTTGCGAGAATTACCCGTGTAAGAGAAATAGTTTGAGAGCAGTCAGATGAATGTTTGTCTACGGCGTGTCTGTTGCTGTAGGACGTGTGCGGTTCGGTACGGAATACATCAGGCTCAAATGGGGTGAGTATGTTCTCTTTACAACTTAACCAGTAAAATCGCGTCCAGGCGCATTCACAGTAAACAGCTATAAATGGCGACGCTAAGCCAAAAGTCAAAGATTCATTTTTACGAGATAATAAGGTAGCGTCTCCCGGAAATGAGCCCCTCAAGTCCTTTAAAAATTGACCAAAACGGAGAGGGATAAAATAACGTAAGGTTGTAGTAGGTGTTCGTCACGGTATTAGCGCTGATTGCAGGGGCTTGTTTTATGTGTGTGTCTCTTGTGCAAATGCCATCAGTTACGTAATTTTAAAACTGCTGAAAACGTTAAAAAATCAATTTTAAACTCTTCTCAAGCAAATATAAATGGTCATCAGTTTTGTTGCTAGTGTTTCAATTGGTAAATCGTTCCTTTTGTAATTAGGCGTGGGAAGACTGATAGAAGAGTGCAAACAACACCCACTGGTTGTGCCATTTTATCACTTAGGTGTGTTAATACTTGGTTTTATGTTAACAAGTTCAGTAAGCGAATTAAATGTTGTGTGAGACATTTGCAAGTGTCTGTTGGTATAATTGTGCTAAAATACAAAGTAATATTGTAATAGAAACACGTGTTTAAGATGTAATAGTTGAATGTTGAATGGCAGTGTTAATGTACAACAGTCGTATGTTGCACATCCTTTCTGTGTTTGACCTGTTTGTGAGAAAAAAAAGTACTCTTTATAATTGGATTATAAGGGTTTACCGTCATTTGCAGGGATGGACAAGGTTCTGCCGGGAACGCCGCAGAAGAGTGAAATCATACCACGCGTGGGAAAAGTATGGTTACTGTTTTTTCCAAGTTCTGTCTTGCATAAATTTGTGTCCTTGGAGACGGGGGTGGGGGGGGGGGGGGCGCATTGAGGAGGTGGTTGCCCTGGAGGCAAGTACCTACAGTATAAAGTACCTCAACATGTAAAATTCTGATAAGTATGCAGTTGATTTAATTTCACTAATAGAAAGGGAAAGCGTATTGTCTTTGGATAATTTGCAAATGGTACAGTGGGAAGAAAAACACGTACAGTTATTAGGTATCTGGGGGCGTATTCACAAAAATGAACAGTTCAGTTAACATTCGTGGTCAGTTTTCCATCCAGCACACAGAATATTCGGTAGTTCATATGAATATCACTCTTTAGTGGACTAAAGAATCTACTTAATGAATCTACTGTAGCCCGGAGTACTGGAAGGATCATTTTGGCGGGGGCCATGGAGGCCATGACCCCCAGATTCTGAAAATGGCCCCCAGTTTTTTTTTTTGCTGGGGCCGCTATGGTCCCCAGTTTCTGAAAATGGCCCTCGAGATTTTTTGCGTGGGGACCATTTCTTCATACCGTTTTTAGAATTAAAGAATTATTTTCAGAAAATAACTATGTCTAGACTTAAAAAGTAGTCGAAACGCTATCAGTCTCCGATGGTATTTTAAGAACAGTTCTAAGACGTGTACTTTTTTATCAAACATTGTTAATCTAGTTAAGCAATCAACTGTGTTTATCGTTTGTGAAGAAAATATGTTGCAAAATCGACCTAACTTGTTTCGTTTGATAAGTTCATTTTGTGGCCTCCAAGGCTTTGAAAATGGCCCCCAGTTTTTGTTGTTTTTTGTTTTTTTTTCTTTGGCTGGGGCCATCGGTATCGAGTCGCAAAATCCGAGAAATATCCTTGGACTGTAGCAGTGTTGATGTGTTGCTTTGTGCGTCCAATAATGTTTGCTCTTGGTGATTTCAGAAAATAACAATGTGTGTCGGTGAACCCATGGATTTTATGGAGTTGCTTTTCAACATGCGGTCAGAAAACAAAACTAAGGTGCGTGCAATTAGTTCCCAAGTAACTGGACAGTTGTTCGGAAAAACGTTCATTTCCAATTTTATTTATCGATTGGTCGAGTTTTGTTAAGCGGCAAAAGGGTGGATTACGTACGTTTTATATGAAGTCGTTAAAGCTGCAAAAACCTAGAGGAAGCAAGAGGACCCACGTCTAAAAAGAGGACCCCGCGTCTGAAAAGAGGACCCCACGTCTAGGAACCATTGAAAAACAGCCAGCAGAGTGTGAAATGCCGCTAGTCCGTCTGCCATAGTACAAGCATCAGACCGAGTCTACTGTCCTGAGTCGCCGAGACCTAACGGTATTTTCTGCTGCTGTGTAACGTGCTTAGATCCCGGTGTATACCAAATTATTGACAACTAAGATTTCCTTTTCAATTTATGTTTTAGGTCGAAATAAGAAAGGCCATAACGGACATAATTCAGGATGAGTTTGCCAGACTGAAGGAGAAAGCTGAGAAACTGCATTTTAGTTCAACCATCAGCTAGTATTGGTTTTGTTTTAGGACCATAGAACTGTGTCAACTATGCAAACTGTGATTTATGCTGTGCCTGTGTAATGTTGGATGTCTTCTCGATATGTCGTCGTTCAGATAGTGCCTGTCCGTGCGTGGTTGCCGAAGAGCTTTGCCCAGATTTAAATTTGTTGTAAATACAAGTCGGTCAGTTTTAGAATCGCACTTTGGGGTTTTTGCTGGGGCAAGTTCTCTGAAAAAAATGGCAAAAAAATGGTCAGACCTGCAGTTGTCAAACATTGATAAAAATTTGCATATTTTACATCGGGCGGTGGTTAGGGAGGTCCGTGCGCACATTTTGCATCGGTTGGGGGTGGGGGGGGGGGGGGGTGGGGGGTTAGGAAGGTCCGTGCAGGCTTTTAGAAACTACAAGGCTCAGCCTCTTGAAATATTATACTGTGGAAATATATGTATACGTGTTGTTTTTGACACACAACCAAATATTATTGGATCGGCACTTCGCCAAAAATGGATAGAATTTACAGATTTTGCATCGAGACTTGGGATGTTGCCCGGACAAGTTCTCAGAAAAGTGCCAGGTTCCGCCTTCTCCAACATTGCACAGTGAAAATGCTTCTGTTGTTCTTTTATTTACAAACTAACTGAAGGTTTGCTTCTATGGCCAAACCGGCGCCATTTTGTCTGGATTTTTAAGTATGTTTTCTGGCAATGGGTGGTGGTGGGGTTAGCTGGAAATTGTTGGAATGTGCCACACAACTGGTAGATCACGAGAGAAAAAGAATCAGCTATTTCCTGGTGAGGCATTGCTGGAATTTCTACGCTGACAATTATTCTGTGTTTGCATTTTTTTTAACTGGTGATACGGTGATACAGACTATAGTAAAAAAACTGTTTTTAAGTGTAAACAGATGGCGTGATTAAAACACTCCAAAAGGCGGGGTTTCTCGTAGACCAATCGAGAGGCCTGATCTTGTTCACCTCGCATCTCCATTTATCTGACGCCATCTGGGACTTGTGTTATATACTAAAATATCAAATTCCAGAAATAAACGGATCTAAACAAATAATTTTTCTTAAGAAAAAAAATGCGGAAAATGTGTTCACATAAATTAATGAAGTATGCCAAAATTTGTGTTGCTGTATATTATTTTGATGTATGGCAGTTATTTATCGTTTGTTTGTTTTTTCTTTTTGCTTCAGTCATGGTATGTACGCTTTAAAATATTTTGTAACACCACTTGTAACTGTGTAACACCGCTTTAACATATTTTGTAACACCACTTGAAGGTTGTTTATTTCTTCATGTTCATTTTACAATGAAAACGGACTTCGTTGTACTTTTCCATGCACGCACATTTTCTTCCCTCCCTCAGTCGTTTTCTGACCATGAACATATTGATGAGGGTGTTTCAAATTCAGTCCACTCCAGCACTTGCTTGTGGGCAAAGAAAAAAAAGCAATAGGTCAAATATTAACATATTTACTATTTCAAAGAAGAGAAAGGTTGTTTAAAAATACTGCTGCTGATATAATTATTTTCTACTGGATCACTTGGGTCAGAGAAGTCATCCGGAAGGTTATCCAGATTCATAAAATTAGTCAGTAGGCACAAGAGACTGCTGGCACTGTATGTAGTTGTGTGATTAAAAACACTGAATTTACTTTGTCGGAATGTTGGTTTTAAATGTGAGATGGTAAGGCTTATGCAGTGCCCACGTAATCCCCAAAAATATTGGTGTAAGTTTGTTGTGTCAATCATGGTTCATTAGAAGTTCACTGTTTACTTCTTGACAATCCAAGAATGTGAGGATGTGATTTTACGTTTCAATTCTGTACATTGTCATTATTATGTATAAGACACAAAAAAGTAGGTTAAGAATGTTCATACTCAGACAGAATCCCGTATGTGGCTTTCTTCAGATATCCATCCCATTTGTGAATATTTCTGGTGCCATCATGCATAATAAATGACACCAATTTTGTCTTTTATTTCACCTTTCATGTGAGTGAAAAATTTAAATCTGTCGCAATTTTTTAGGTCTTTCTCACATTTTTTGCAAATATGCACACACGTAACATTTTGCTGACATCTACGAAAATATAATATATACCAAAGAAGGAGTTGAATGTGATAATAAACCCGTCTTTCGAGTTTTGACGACGCCATGTTGGGGGAAAACATTGGGCAGTGCCCTACTACTTAAAAGATTAATTGCTTCAACTTGAAACAATACGAGCAGCTCAACCTACTGCAACCACAGAACAACATTATATAAACCTTGGTAAAACATCGAAATTTTGCTGAACTGCTACAGCGAGTGCATTTAAAGATGCTATACTCTTTTTTTTTTTTTCTTTTTTTTTTTACCATTTAGGAATCCCCCATGCGTGAAAACAGTTTCCGAACGACCGCGTTGTGCTTTAATAGAATTTCGACAGGGAAAAGAGAATCATTTAAAGTGGAATATTCGATGAGCCAGTTCGTTGAAAATGAACGTGATTTGCCACCGTAGAATCGTGAAGGATATGATTTCAAAATGGTTCTCCGTAGCTCGTCATCTGGTTTTCTACTTATATCACTGGGCCCAGAAGCACTGACATTTGGGCTGGCTTCATCCTCGTCTAAAAGATGGTCGTTTTTCAGGATGAAATGTGAACGGTCCAAAAACAATAAACTGTGAATGAATATCATGGATAAAAAGCCTTTAGGAAATACTTTGCCCCCAACCTGCGAGCCCCCCCCCCCCCCCACCCCCTCCCCCGCATCACCGCACCCAACCCTACAAAGCGTACCCCAAGCTAAATCTGTGATTTCACTGTTGTTACTCACACTGACTCCGTATAATTTTATTGTACTTGCTATTGACCCTCCCTGATATCGTGGTCCCCGAACCTGTCCCTCGCGGGAGCAGAAACGCAAGTAATTTTGAAATGAAAGTGAGAAGTATGCGACAATAACACGCGTAAAAGAAGAACATCGTTTGAAGTGGGGCTCGGAATTTTTCTGGGCGCATATCCATACATTTCCAAACAATACTGTGCCCCATTCCTGAACTTGAATATAAAAGAAAGACGCATCTTATCAAATGTTTTAAAAAATAAATTTGTACAGCAATAGTAACAGCTAAATACCCATTTATAAAACTTCAACAAAACTTCAATCAGTTTAAAAAATATCACGCACAAAAATAAATTAGCACCAAGTGTTTGTTACTAACGGGTAAATTCCGATCAATTTATCTCAATTTTGTTTATCCAAAAACTCTACAAAAACGTGTAAACAAATGGTTCACCGGATATTGTGATAAACGCTACATGGTCTGATACTGATCCAGTAGCATCACTGCGGACTGAACAAATAGTAGCAGCCGGATCACAATTAAATTATTTTGTGGTTGCCCATAAACAGGAAGTGTATTTAGAAAACATAGGGAGTTTTGTTTTGAATGTAAGTTCCTATAGCATGAGAGAATTAAAATATGTCTTAATTATGGTCCTTGACTTCAAAGCTCAAACTGAAGTGAAAATATTTTTCAAAGCGCCTATTAATCACAATAATTTGCCATAAAAAGTCAAAGTTTGAATATATAAAACTACTCAGTAGTGAGAACCTTCCATACTGAATCTTGGTCTTGAGTGTCAAGGTCAAAGGTCACGCGGCGTCATGAACCGCCTCGAAAACGGCTAGAAATAGAACGATTTTGAGCTCATTTTCGACTTTTGGGTCTAAACAACGTTACATAAGAGGAGCGTTGGTGACCTTGACCTTCTCGGTCACGGTCAAGGTCAAAAACCCGAAGTTGATTGATATCTCGAAAACAGTGGGAGAGAAAGAGAGAGAAAGAGTGGTTTTGAGCGTATTTTCAACCCTTTTGGCCTAAACAACGTTATATAAAGGTATCTCAGTGACCTTGACCTTCTCGGCCTCCGTCAAAGTCAAAACCGAAAGTTGATTATTATCTCGAAAACGATTAGAGATAGAGCGATATTTGAATCCGACGGACCAAAACGACAAGGAAGGGATACTTCATGACCTTGACCTTCTTGGCCATAATTTGATACAAATATTTTCTTTAGTGGTTTCTGCAAGTGGGGCAGTTCTGCAGTCTGGCGGAACTCTGTCTAGTCTAGTCAACTTTTTTAGTCGTCCCAAGGAAATAATTGTCGGTGAAACAATTGTTGGTTTGGTACAGCGAGATGTAGGGAAGGAACCAGAATACCGGAAGTTACACGGAAAATCAGGCGGAAACATACCGTTTTCACTTTTTGTAAAATAATGGTTCAGTTCGGTCAGGTAGTTTTAAAGTTATGCGCTGTTGAAGTTGTCATGTCTCACATGCTAGCCATATTCGGGGAGAGGGGGTCAAAAACCAAAAAAAAAAAAAAAAAAAATGTTCAGAATTCTCTGAAACGGACAAATATGCTAAAATCACAAATTGGGGAAGCTGGGGAGGGTTGGATCAAAAATACAAAAATGTTCAGAATGGTCTGAGACGTGTAAATATGCAAAAAGCACAAAATTTTCCCACCCTACAAAACAGTATACGTATATTATACGTATTTAATATCTTAAATGCATGGGCAAAATGGGCATCTTTTCTCGAACGCATAATAAACGTATAAATTACGTACAAAAATATCCGCATTTCTATACTGATAAAATTCGTGGAAAAAAAGATGCTCATATTGAACGTGTATTTTCCCACGTATAATATGCACATATCAAGGAACGTTTATTACACATATAAAATACGCGGGAAAATATATGCTCATTTTCAATGCGCATATTATACGCATTTTTTCCTACGCATATTGTGCGCGTATCTAGGGACGCATATTATGCATATATTTTGCATAACAAAAAAGATGCCCATATTTGAAACGCATATTAAACGCATTTTTACTCACGTATATAAAACGCATATTTAAGAACATTTATTACACGCTTTTTCTCCCATGCATATTATGCGTGTAATATGTGACGCATATTAAGCGTATATTTTACGTGGGATTTCCCATATGGGTGTTCCCATGTAAAATACACGTATAAAACGAGTGAAAATTTCCACGTAGTAAATGCATGGGAAAATATACGCATATTATATGTAGTCTGGCAATGTGGGCCTATTATGGCAGACCGAAAACAGCCGCCATTGAGCGATGATATATTTAAATTTTGCTAAATACTGCATATTTTGGTGGAGGGCTGCTTTTTCCTAAGTATAATAGAAAGTTAGACATAGGAATACCAATTTCACTAAAATTTTTACGCTGAAAATTGTTTTAAGGAGTACTTTATAACTGCACTATAGTAATAGAGGTTCATGTGCATAATACATATCGGAAAGAGTCTCAAACTCCCCTAAATCCCATGGGAATTCCCAACAAAACACACATTATTTATGTGTGGGTACGTGGGAATACCTACATATATTATGCATAGTTCCCATGCGGAACTGCTATCTAGGTCATTACATTGGTGGGCAAACTCTGAAATGCATATAAAATAAGTTTAAAAAATGCGTGAAATCCGCCTAATATCCGTGGGAAAAAACCCCGTGTAAAAGGCGTTTAAAAATCGGTGGGAATTACGTGTAAAATGCGTATAAATTTTTACGTGGGAAAATATGCGTATTTTATGCGCATTATTGATGAGCAAAATGGCCAAAATACACGTATATTACACCTAACTTGCCCATTTTGCCCACGTGTTTTACACATATAATATCCGCTAACGTTATGTCGGGCACGGGGGGGGGGGGGGGGGGTAAAAAAACTGAAAATGTTCAGAATTGTCTGAAACTGATAAATATACAAAAGTCACAAATTTTTCCACAGGGGGGGGGGGCGGGGGGAGGTCTGACCGACTATGTCCTAGGGGATCCTATTGACTATGTCCGGGGGAGGGTCTGCCCGACTATGTCCGGGGGGGGGGGGGAAGCCTGCCGTCTATGTCCTAGGGGTGGGTGGGCGGGGTTTGATTGATGACGTCATGATGACGTCACGATGATTGACTGGAGCAGAACCCCCATTTCTCTACTACTATCTACAATACATATATTTTCGCTGCAAAAAATTTCAGAATGCTATATCGAATAGTTTCGGAGAACGCGTCTGGACAAAATCTATCTCCGTGCAATCAGGTTTACAAAAAAAATACATATTTTTGAGAAGTCGTATTTTTGACAGTTTTTGGCCGTTGTCAAAAATAATGCAACGTTGCAAATGTACAATATATATATATATTCACTGCATAAAATAACAGAACGCTGGATCGAATAGTTTTGCAGAACTGGCCTGGACAAAACTCCGTGCTAACAAATTTCCTGAAAACAGCCATTTTTGACAAGTCGTATTTTTGAGAAAAATACCTTCAATGTACATTCTAACCGTATGCCAAATGAAAAAGCTATACAAGAAATACTTTCGAAGATATAGCCCGGACACGAGGGCGCACGAAAGCGGACAGACAGGCGGACAGACTTACAAGCTGAAACCCATAGCCTGGGGATAATTCTTAATGCATTATGTAAACTTAATGATTAAAACCATCTGCTTTCGACAGTTTTTTTTTTTTTGGGGGGGGGGGGGGGGGCTGGGCACAGCAAATTTTTTGGGTGGCTCGTGTCCCATCCCCCCCCCCCCCCCCCCTCTTCCTGGTGCAGTCACTGCCCATATCACTTTGTCACCGTCGTTCAGTGTCCAGTATAGCACTATTTCATCGAAACCTTTGAGAAGACCTTCAAAAAGCTTTAGAAAGAAACGGAGATAAAGAATGCTGTGTCCCTGCTGTGTGAGTTGAAGGCAGGCCATAAACATGCAACAGCCTGAATGGTGGCGCCTCTGGCGGACTGGGTTGACAACTGGATGTAAACAGTGAAAGCATGGATGGAAATGAAGAAAAACCTGTCTTTAATGCCCGTTCGACAATTTGTGCAGCTTGGGGTTGTAATAATTACAAAGCAGTGGACAAGAATATTTCATTTTCACTTTTCCCCGGGATTGGATCGAATAGAAGCGACATTTTTTTTAAATTTATTGAGCGAAATTGTTTGTGAAGAAAATAATAATAATAATAATAATAATAATAATAATAATAAGAAGAAGAAGAAGAAGAAGAAGAAGAAGAAGCTCTTTGGTTCAGTAGACGGTTAGTGGTTTGGTGGATTCCGCCACACTAGCCAACAGACGAGAACAGTTAACTGTTGTGCCACAATCATTGCAGAACTACAGAGTTGGCGTGTGGTGGCGGGGAAAGGGGGAGGACCTCACTCTAGCTCGTGTGGTAGATCCGCTGATTGCAGTAGTTTGGCACTGGCAGAATGTTCAGCCGTGCACCAACAAACTTTGGTGTCATGGTCGTTGGCTCGCGGCGATCTCCATTTTCACACTTCCGCATTTTGTGAGAAGTTAACTGCCTTCCTTGGAGAAGACACATTAGTTTAAAAAAATCAGTGGAGTTTTCTGGGAATTCAAACAGGGTAAGTCGAACCTGTCTCAAGCTCTGACGAATATTTAAAACACACGTACGCTTGTAACACGAGACCATCAAAAGAAGCTTCAGTGCAGAGGTCATGTTGTGGATTTTAAGGGTTGGTGACCCGGTGAGGGAGGAGGGGACGGGGGTCCTGGGGTGGTGGTGGGAGAGGGCTGGAGTTGTCCCAGGCGTAACTTGGGTAGGGTGTCCCAGGCGTAACTTGGTTGGGGATGTGCGAAGATCTCCCCCAATTTTCACTCGAAATCTGCATTTTTTTTGTCATTTACTGTTTAAAATTTTGAGAGTACTGAATGAAAATGAAAATCTAAACAAATTATTATTATTATTATTATTATTATTATTATTATAAACACGGTGGGCTAATTACTCTGTATTTAATTTTCTACACCCTCCAACGGATCATTTGTTCATTTAATGTTGCTTTGTGTCTGTTCTTATGCATAACTCAGCTACCAAACACAAAGTACTCTGAGAAGTCGTTTATTGATCACAACAGGCTCTGCGTTTGTATTTCTTTTATAATGCTTTTTATATGCACGAGTCGTGTAAGTCAGGATGGCCGAGTGGTCTAAGGCGCTGCGTTCAGGTCGCAGTCGGGTTCTCCCGGCGTGGGTTCGAATCCCACTTCTGACAGTTGTTTTTTTTATTTTTTTATTTAACGGTGTTGTTTTGCACTCACTGTGGCCTCGGGAACCCCAAGCCGATGGGGTGTCAAATATTATTTCTACAGTTACTTAGAACCAATATAATCGGTCCTTTTTAGTTACAGAAAAGACTGTGTTTATTGTTTGACAAACAGTTAAACTGTTGGCAGTTTTTCCACGAGAAAAAAGTTCGTGGGGGGGGGGGGGGGGGGTGAGGAGCGCGCGAGGGAGGGGGTAAATAGGAGTGGAGGCATGTATGAATGTAAGCATGTAAACTTTAAAATGTAAGTATGTAAACTATAAAATGCTGCTTCGCCTGCAATTTCAATTGCTTTCAAATTTTGTAACGACTGTTCCCCATCCAGTTTGATAGTCCCCTCGATCTATAACAGCTCACTCTCACCCTCCATTAAAATGGGCTTTTGTCTGATGTAAATGTTGTCATTGCATTGAACCGATTGATGCTTTAAAAAGGTTCAGCATATCCTTTCCATGTCAGAAAGAGAGTTGAAATATAATTGCTAGCCATAATTAGAATTAATTTCACAGGAGTTAACTCCCTTGTCATGTGTATCCCCAGGTTACCATCTACGGTTGTTGTCCAATAGCCAACCTCTACGGCGGTTCGGTCTGTTGTGTATAACACCTTTTTACTCCGCAGACCCACTGGGGATTCCGCGCAAAAGAGTACTAATAAAGGAGAGAAATCGTTTTTTCAAAAGTCACTAAAATACAGATTTTAATGATTAACACACAACGACCATCTACGACATTTGACCTTCACTTTTTTAACAGCGGGTCCAGGAATTGGCTGGAGGCAAGGGGTCTAGTTATTGTAAAAGTCCGTTGTTGCAGCTATGCACCTGTGACATTTGCATAGGCAAAGACCCATTTCAGTGACGATTAAAAGCAAGCATTTCCCCTTCGTGGTTACGACAGATATGCGACCGAAAAACCGTAACCTCTTTTTAGACCTGCGGACTATGTCGGCTTGTCTTATCCCATCAATAGAGAAGTATCCATCCTCTGTATGTACATATGTACGTGTGTAAACTTTTACTTAAATGCTTCTTCTCCTTCAGTTTTGATCGGATTCCTCTCAAATTGTGCATGAATTTTCTTTAAGTAGGCCTCTCTTGGCTAAATGGAGGGAATTTGAAATTTTTCGGTTGCCAATTTTCAAAATGCTTCTTCTCCCACAATTTTGATCAGATTTTCTTCAAATTTTGTACGAATATTCCCTAGGTAGGCCTCTTTTGAAAAATTACTCATTTTGGCGAGCCGCTAAAAATTGGCCAGATGGGGGACATTTTTTAATTTTTTGGTGTCTGATTTTCAAATTGCTTCTTCTCCCACACTTTTGATCGGATTTCTTTCCAATTTTGGATAGTTGTTCTCTAGGTAGATCTCTCTTGAAAAGTTACTCTTTTTGGTGATCCGCCAAAAATTGGCGAAATTGGGGAGATTTGTAATTTTGTGTTTGCCAATTTTCAAAATGCTTCTTCTCCCACAATTGTGATCAGATTTTCTTCAAATTTTGTACGATTATTCTCTAAGTAGTCCCCTTTTGAAAAATCACTTATTTTGGTGATCCGCCAAAAATGGCCATATGAGGGGTATTTTTTAATTTATTGGCGTTTAATTTTGAAAATGCTTCTTCTCCCACAATTTTGATCGAATTCCTTTCCAATTTTGTATGATTCTTCTCCAGTTAGGCCCCTCTTGAAAAATCTTTTCTTTTTTTTTTGGCGATCCGCCAAAACTTGTCAGTTGAATAAACATGCGCATTGGTCCGAAATACGGACCGCGCATCGACGCAAGTTTGGTAAACATGCGCAGTGGTTCGAAATCGAACCGCGCATCGACGCAAGTTAAATAAATGTGCGCACAAGTCCAAAATGCAAATCGCGCTTGTTAAATAAACATGCGCAGTGGTCCGAGATGTGAACAGCGCATCAACACAAGCTAAACTAGACCGAATTTCGCTACACGTAGCGAAATGGCACCCACTTGCAATGGCACAATCTGTCTAGTCAAAGACACATTTTTCAGTGTTTCCACATAATTGTCAGCTTATTATCTTGAACGAGAACATCGAAGTAAATATAATGTAGTCTCAAATAATCAAATTCAGTTTTCTAACCGTTTTTGAGATAATGATCAACTTCCAGTTTTTGACCTTGACCATGACGGAGGAGGTCAAGTCACCGAGGTAACTCTTATATAACTTCTGTTAGGCCCAAAGGGTCGAAAATAAGCTCTAAATCGGTCCATATCTAACCCTTTTCGAGATAATGGCCAACTTCCGGTTTTTGACCTTGAGCATGACGGAAGAGGTCAAGGTCACCGAGGTAACTCTTACACCGAGGTACCTCTTACATAACGTCTTTTAGGCCCAAAGGGTCGAAATTAAGCTCAAAATCGCTCTATGTCTAACCGTTTTCGAGATAATGGACCATTTTTCTTTAACGGATTTCAATATACAAAGGTCACATGTCCTTGACCTTGACACTAAATGTCGAGATTCCATCCATGATGTTACTGCCTACTGACACCGTACACGTGTTGAAACAAGGATTTCAGCGCTATTTCCAATTTCTGATTTTTACCCTACTACACCATGGTAAAATGTTCAAACTTATTTTATACATTATATGTTTTCCAAAAATTACATTAGTTAAATGTGCTTTAGAAGTGTCATTTTTCAACTACTATAACATAAAACATAACATTGGGCTTAACGTAGGGAAAATCTCATTCCTTTCAAATTTATTGATCGTTTCACGCTCTGAACGAGTGCACTCTGAAATTTATGCTACTTACATGTAATCAAAATATGGTGTGTAACTTTTAAAACTTGTTCAGAATTGCTGACTCAGCAGAATTTTACTCTCTTGAATGTCTCACCTGCAGTTGTAGAGCAGCAGAGACATCTAGCGATGAAGTCAAATGATATTCATCCGCCAAATGGTATTCATCCGCGAACATAGGAAATAACTGAATCAAACAGTGAAATTTTCATACAAATTGCTTAAGTATAACGAAAGTTAGGTCACTTTTAAGTTAAAATGGCGGCATGCGACAAAAATGCATACAGCCGTCGGTGCAACTAGCCCATGACTATGTTAAAACTAGATATAAAACTGATTCAAACAGCGAAATTGTCATACAAATCGGTCAACTATAACGAAAGTTATCGCAATTTTGAGTTAAAATGGCGGCTGGTTGCAAAAATGCATACAGCCGTCGGTGCAAATAGCCCATGACTATGTTAAAACTTTACATAAAACTGAATCAAACAGTGAAATTTTCATACAAATCGGTCAACTACAACGAAAGTTATCGCAATTTTAAGTAAGGGGGGTCTGTCCCGACTGCCGGCTAGGGGGGTCTGTCCCGACTGCCGGCTAGGGGGGTCTGTCCCGACTGCCGGCTAGGGGGGGGGGGCTGTGCTGGAATCCTTACTTTCCTACTACTGAGTTAGCTTCAGTGATTACTTCTCAACTGATTATTGCAATAAGTAATTTAAAAGTAATTTAAATCCAATGTTTTCAACACAATACCGTTTTCAAAACTCATTGTCGAAAGCGTCAAAGTTTGTAAAATAATAAAACTAGCCTCTTAAACCACAAAGTAACGCAATTTAATAACGCAATAATGTAATTTTTAGTTTTTCTCAATATGATGTAGAGCGAAATGAAACTGATGTCTGTCAGTTACAAACGTAATGTCCCGCTGTTATATTTTATTTAAGACGAATATACAATATCAATTTCAAAGAAATACAATTTCGCAGTCTGACACCTTTTCCAAAATGGCGCCAGAGTCACGTGATTTTGAGTTTGTTAAAGCGCCTGTATTTTTGGTCCAAGTAAATCAACTGCAATAAACAAAATTGGAAAAAAATCCAAGGCTTGGCGAAAATGAAATATTGCAAGCCACTTGTATGCTTCATACCGGCATGCTGCAAACGATTTGCCATCTGCAGCAACGTCACCAAGAGACGGGCACCTTAGAGATCGCCCAAAACCGGGGCCAACCAAAAGTAAGAAACCCGAAGCAAGTTCGAACTATTCGAACCATGCACCTTTGTCATCCGGTCTACAGTGGCAACGCTGTTAGTGAACCAGACAGGTGTAACAACCGTATCAGTGGAGCAACTATGCCAAATCGGCTGTACTAGCTTAGAATAATGCCCCTGGCAAAGCCTAGGTCGAACCAGTGTTAAATGAACGACAACGACATCTTCGACGAGACTAGGAGACCAACCATTTAGGAAACCGATGGCCATTAGCCTCTTGGCGTCGCGTAGGGTTGAGCGATGAGTCACGGTTTTTGTTCTTTCGAAGTGACGCCCACCAACGACTATATGGACAGCAAGGAGAGCGAGTAAGACAAACTTGTATTCGTAAAGCCAATAGATTTGGGGGAAGGAGTATGATGGTGTTGTACAAGCGACCGTGCAGCGATTTTCATACAGGATACCGTGGACTCTGATGTGGCCGAAATTTGCTCAAATTTATTACGCGCTAATTGGATCCAGACCTTACAATGGCTTTCGTTCTCATCAATCGTAGAGTTGATTGATTGTGGAATTACGTATAAGTATAAAAAATGTGACTGAACCGTATTCGGGCCTCTGATCTACTTTTTAAAACTTTAAACTGTAGGACATTTTCCTGCCATCTTCCTGCCGGCCGAAAGGCTCCTTCCCGAAAAAACCTCGTGACATTTTCCCGGTCCGGATAACTAACGATTTTAGAACCTTAGTTACGGGATATACTAAAACACTGCTAGGAAACAAAATGTTTCACTTGTTGTGCAAAAACCAAATAAGTAACAGAATCCACATCTATAGATGGTTACAAATCTTCAGTTAACCCGCCCGTTCGCAGTTGAAAGGATAACTTTTACATTAATTCCAAAAATTTCATGTTAAGTTAGAAATGTAGTTTATCGAACGTGTATTATTTTTAAAACTGTGTTGGCACCATAAGGTTGAACCCTAAGATGCGGCGCAGAATCTCCCGGCACATCGCATGTAGCGAAAGCAGTGATTCGTCGGAAAGCGAGCGGGGCCGAGTGAGGAGGCGTAAATCGCACTCATTCCGGTCACCATTCAAGCACCTGGAGTGTGGTGAGTGGCTCAGGTGTCACAAGGAATACAAGCATTCCGCCCCGTCAACGGCCAATGAACTTGGGAATATTGGCAGAGAGGAGGCATAATCTTGGGATGCTGCTGAACTGTCCTACAATTAAAGTCGTCTCTTGAGCTCTAATAGTCTAATTTACATTACGTAACTTGAAAGTAATTCAAACAGTCGTCCAGTAAGTACAGTAAATATAATAGCATTGCTATAGAGCAGAAACTCCAGATACTTTTTATTGTCGTGAATGGCCAGACGACCGACTAGTGTAAGGCGCTACGTTCAGGTCGCAGTCGGGTTCTCGATTTTATCGTTGGGTGTGGAAACAATGCTAATATTATCAATGAATAAAAATCTTAATTTATGCTCTGTGGACATGTCTCTCTCTAATAGTTTTGGCATGCTTGAGAACCATTGTTTTAAAATTGAGACAGAAAACCAGCAAGATCTGTTGGTTAAGTTAACGTCTATACAAGGGTGTAAGTGTTGGTTATTGATGGGTGACGAGTACTGTATGGAATATGCTGTGGCCGAGTGCGAAGCCAATCGTTTAGATCTTACGCAGGAATGTTCCACAGGGTTTCGCCTACCAGGCCATTATTTTTTTCGCGGTTCGCCAAAAACGGCTGAAATGGCAGATCTTTGAATTTGGTGAAAACTGGAATAAATGGTTGTAAATAACTGAATTGTCAAACCATTCATTTCTCTCAGTCTTTTTCAAATAGGTATAAAATGTTAATCGAAAGTTTCTTAGGTGCTTCTCCACCTGGACTTTGCTTTTTTTCACAAATGAATTAACTGCTTTTTACAATTTTGGTTTTTTGGCCTAACACTGTTCGTTTCAGAGCTTTTCTCTCTTTTCTTGTTTGGTAACTCGGCTGAGTCATGTCCTTGGACATGCTTGTTTAATATCTGTTCAAGTAAGCATATGGTCTACTTTGTATTTTTCATTCGGCCTCGTGCAGGCCAATATCGAACATACAGCCGGTGTCTAGCACATTTCTATATTTTCTATATTTCACTCGCTGTATGTTTGTATTGGCGTCAGACGGGGCTGTATGGGATTTATGTCACCGTATTTTCATCGAGAAAATAAAAGAGCACGCAGTAATTTTATGACAAAAGGCTATTCGAAAAGACAAAGATTTGCGGTTTAAGGTAAAGCCCGAACAAGGTCTTAGAATATGAGAGAAACGCAGGCGATTTTGAAAGACCTTTTTCAAATTGATAATCTACCTTGTGCTTGATGACGAAACCCTACCAAAACTAACACATACTTAACTGGAAAGAAATTATTTTCCGTTATTTACCTTTATAATTTTACACTAGACCCAATATTTCACAGTGTTGATAGTATTCAAAATTCATACTTTTACACTGTATCTAATATCGTTGTGTGACAAAGAAATCGGTGAATAGACGAATGATTAAATTAGTCGCTCGTAAAACTGTTGATTTACTCCTAGATCGGAAAACTGTGGTGGATGTGTTGAGATTGAATCGTTACTTTTATGCACCCTCTTAGTTATGCTCGAATCATAAGGATAATATATGAATAGTCGGAAAGACAAAGCCACAGCCTAACCTGTGGCCCTACATATCTTCATGTGTATGCGAATATGTATTTCCGCACAATCTAAGTAGAAGGGGAAGTAGGTTTGGAAATCATCACAGATGCTGGTCGAGCTAGAGGTATTTTCATGGTGTTTCTGCTAAACTATCCTACAATTGAAGCCGTGTCTTGAGGTCTATTGGTCTAATTTGGATTAGATGCTTGCAGCTGATTTGACCCATATCGAGTAAAAATCGAACGATAATTAGGATAGATGAAAGCAGTTGAAATATACTGAAGTCGTCCAAGAAATACAGCGATTATAATAATAGCATTGCTATAGATCAGAAGCTCTGGATACTTTTTAATGTCGTGAATGGTCAGGATGGCCGAGTGGTCTAAGGCGCTGCGTTCAGGTCGCAGTCGGGTTCTCCCGGCGTGGGTTCGAATCCCACTTCTGACAGTAACATTTTATCGTTGCGTCTGGAAACAGTACCAAAATTATCAATGGACAATAAAATCCTAATTAATGCTCTATGGACATGTCTTTCGCTAATATTTTGAGACGCTTGAGGACCATTGTTTTAAAATATGGATAGAAAAATGGCGAAACCTGTTGGTTAAGTTAACGTCTATGCAAGAGTGTAATATTATGAGAGAAGGTTATACGAAACGACAAAGATGTGCGGTTTAAGGTAAAGGCTGAACAAGTTCTTAGATTATGAAAGAAACGCAGGCGATTTTGAAAGACCTTTTTCAAAATGATAATCTACCTTGTGCTTGATGACGAAACCCTACCAAAGCTAACACGCACTTCAATGGAAAGAAATTATTTTCCGTTATTTACCTTTATAATTTAGCATTCGACCCAATATTTCACTTTGTTGATAGTATTCAAAATTCATACTTTTACACTGTATATAAGTTCGTTGTGTGACAAAGAAATCGGAGAATAGACGAATGATTAAATTAGTCGCTGGCAAATCTGTTCGTTCATTCCTAGATGAGGGAGCTGTGGTGGACGTTTGGAAATCGGATCGTTACTTTCATGTTATATTTTAGCTACTATATCCAAATCCTAATTAATGCTCTGTGGACATGTCTTTCTCTAATATTTTTTACACGCGTAAGAACTATTGTTTTAAAATTTGGATAGAAAAATAGCGAGATCTGTTGGTTAAGTTATACAAGGGTGTAATGCTATGACAAAAGGCTACACGAAAGGACAAAGATCTGCGGTTTAAGGTAAAGCAAGGACAAGTTCACAAGGTATCATTCGATCCCAATATTTCACAATGTTGATAGTATTCAAAATTCATACTTTCACACTTTTACACTACATACAAAATCGTTATGTGATAAAAAATCAGTGATCAGAAGAATGATTAAATTAATCACTCGCAAAACTGTTGCTTCACATCAATATCGGAAAACTGCGGTGGATGTGTTGAGATTGGATCGTTAGTCTCATGTTGTCTCTTAGTTATTATGCTCAAATCATAAGGATAATGTATGAATAGTTCGAAAGATAAGACCACACCCTTATCTGTGTCCCTCTATATCTTCATGTGTATGTGTATATGTATTTCTGCACAATCTAAGTAAAAAAGAAAGTTGGATTGGCAATCATCACAGATGCTGATCCAGCTGGAGATATTTTTATAAAGTTTCTGCTGAACTATCCTACAATTGAAGCCGTCTCTTGAGGTCTATTGGTCTAATTTGGATTAGATACTTGCAGCTGATTTGACCCATATCGAGTAAATGTCGAACGATAATTAGGATAGATGAAAGCAATTGAAATATACTGAAGTCGTCCAAGAAATACAGTGATTATAATAATAGCATTGCTATAGATCAGAAGCTCTGGATACTTTTTAATGTCGTGAATGGTCAGGATGGCCGAGTGGTCTAAGGCGCTGCGTTCAGGTCGCAGTCGGGTTCTCCCGGCGTGGGTTCGAATCCCACTTCTGACAGTAACATTTTATCGTTGCGTCTGGAAACAGTACCAAAATTATCAATGGACAATAAAATCCTAATTAATGCTCTATGGACATGTCTTTCGCTAATATTTTGAGACGCTTGAGGACCATTGTTTTAAAATATGGATAGAAAAATGGCGAAACCTGTTGGTTAAGTTAACGTCTATGCAAGAGTGTAATATTATGAGAGAAGGTTATACGAAACGACAAAGATGTGCGGTTTAAGGTAAAGCCTGAACAAGTTCTTAGATTATGAAAGAAACGCAGGCGATTTTGAAAGACCTTTTTCAAAATGATAATCTACCTTGTGCTTGATGACGAAACCCTACCAAAGCTAACACGCACTTCAATGGAAAGAAATTATTTTCCGTTATTTACCTTTATAATTTAGCATTCGACCCAATATTTCACTTTGTTGATAGTATTCAAAATTCATACTTTTACACTGTATATAAGTTCGTTGTGTGACAAAGAAATCGGTGAATAGACGAATGATTAAATTAGTCGCTGGCAAATCTGTTCGTTCATTCCTAGATGAGGGAGCTGTGGTGGACGTTTGGAAATCGGATCGTTACTTTCATGTTATATTTTAGCTACTATATCCAAATCCTAATTAATGCTCTGTGGACATGTCTTTCTCTAATATTTTTTACACGCGTAAGAACTATTGTTTTAAAATTTGGATAGAAAAATAGCGAGATCTGTTGGTTAAGTTATACAAGGGTGTAATGCTATGACAAAAGGCTACACGAAAGGACAAAGATCTGCGGTTTAAGGTAAAGCAAGGACAAGTTCACAAGGTATCATTCGATCCCAATATTTCACAATGTTGATAGTATTCAAAATTCATACTTTCACACTTTTACACTACATACAAAATCGTTATGTGATAAAAAATCAGTGATCAGAAGAATGATTAAATTAATCGCTCGCAAAACTGTTGGTTCACATCAATATCGGAAAACTGCGGTGGATGTGTTGAGATTGGATCGTTAGTCTCATGTTGTTTCTTAGTTATTATGCTCAAATCATAAGGATAATGTATGAATAGTTCGAAAGATAAGACCACACCCTTACCTGTGTCCCTCTATATCTTCATGTGTATGTGTATATGTATTTCTGCACAATCTAAGTAAAAAAGAAAGTTGGATTGGCAATCATCACAGATGCTGATCCAGCTGGAGATATTTTTATAAAGTTTCTGCTGAACTATCCTACAATTGAAGCCGTCTCTTGAGGTCTATTGGTCTAATTTGGATTAGATACTTGCAGCTGATTTGACCCATATCGAGTAAATGTCGAACGATAATTAGGATAGATGAAAGCAATTGAAATATACTGAAGTCGTCCAAGAAATACAGTGATTATAATAATAGCATTGGTATAGATCAGAAGCTCTGGATACTTTTTAATGTCGTGAATTGTCAGGATGGCCGAGTGGTCTAAGGCGCTGCGTTCAGGTCGCAGTGGGTTCGAATCCCACTTCTGACAGTAACATTTTATCGTTGCGTCTGGAAACAGTACCAAAATTATCAATGGACAATAAAATCCTAATTAATGCTCTATGGACATGTCTTTCGCTAATATTTTGAGACGCTTGAGGACCATTGTTTTAAAATATGGATAGAAAAATGGCGAAACCTGTTGGTTAAGTTAACGTCTATGCAAGAGTGTAATATTATGAGAGAAGGTTATACGAAACGACAAAGATGTGCGGTTTAAGGTAAAGCCTGAACAAGTTCTTAGATTATGAAAGAAACGCAGGCGATTTTGAAAGACCTTTTTCAAAATGATAATCTACCTTGTGCTTGATGACGAAACCCTACCAAAGCTAACACGCACTTCAATGGAAAGAAATTATTTTCCGTTATTTACCTTTATAATTTAGCATTCGACCCAATATTTCACTTTGTTGATAGTATTCAAAATTCATACTTTTACACTGTATATAAGTTCGTTGTGTGACAAAGAAATCGGAGAATAGACGAATGATTAAATTAGTCGCTGGCAAATCTGTTCGTTCATTCCTAGATGAGGGAGCTGTGGTGGACGTTTGGAAATCGGATCGTTACTTTCATGTTATATTTTAGCTACTATATCCAAATCCTAATTAATGCTCTGTGGACATGTCTTTCTCTAATATTTTTTACACGCGTAAGAACTATTGTTTTAAAATTTGGATAGAAAAATAGCGAGATCTGTTGGTTAAGTTATACAAGGGTGTAATGCTATGACAAAAGGCTACACGAAAGGACAAAGATCTGCGGTTTAAGGTAAAGCAAGGACAAGTTCACAAGGTATCATTCGATCCCAATATTTCACAATGTTGATAGTATTCAAAATTCATACTTTCACACTTTTACACTACATACAAAATCGTTATGTGATAAAAAATCAGTGATCAGAAGAATGATTAAATTAATCACTCGCAAAACTGTTGCTTCACATCAATATCGGAAAACTGCGGTGGATGTGTTGAGATTGGATCGTTAGTCTCATGTTGTCTCTTAGTTATTATGCTCAAATCATAAGGATAATGTATGAATAGTTCGAAAGATAAGACCACACCCTTACCTGTGTCCCTCTATATCTTCATGTGTATGTGTATATGTATTTCTGCACAATCTAAGTAAAAAAGAAAGTTGGATTGGCAATCATCACAGATGCTGATCCAGCTGGAGATATTTTTATAAAGTTTCTGCTGAACTATCCTACAATTGAAGCCGTCTCTTGAGGTCTATTGGTCTAATTTGGATTAGATACTTGCAGCTGATTTGACCCATATCGAGTAAATGTCGAACGATAATTAGGATAGATGAAAGCAATTGAAATATACTGAAGTCGTCCAAGAAATACAGTGATTATAATAATAGCATTGGTATAGGTCAGAAGCTCTGGATACTTTTTAATGTCGTGAATGGTCAGGATGGCCGAGTGGTCTAAGGCGCTGCGTTCAGGTCGCAGTCGGGTTCTCCCGGCGTGGGTTCGAATCCCACTTCTGACAGTAACATTTTATCGTTGCGTCTGGAAACAGTACCAAAATTATCAATGGACAATAAAATCCTAATTAATGCTCTATGGACATGTCTTTCGCTAATATTTTGAGACGCTTGAGGACCATTGTTTTAAAATATGGATAGAAAAATGGCGAAACCTGTTGGTTAAGTTAACGTCTATGCAAGAGTGTAATATTATGAGAGAAGGTTATACGAAACGACAAAGATGTGCGGTTTAAGGTAAAGCCTGAACAAGTTCTTAGATTATGAAAGAAACGCAGGCGATTTTGAAAGACCTTTTTCAAAATGATAATCTACCTTGTGCTTGATGACGAAACCCTACCAAAGCTAACACGCACTTCAATGGAAAGAAATTATTTTCCGTTATTTACCTTTATAATTTAGCATTCGACCCAATATTTCACTTTGTTGATAGTATTCAAAATTCATACTTTTACACTGTATATAAGTTCGTTGTGTGACAAAGAAATCGGTGAATAGACGAATGATTAAATTAGTCGCTGGCAAATCTGTTCGTTCATTCCTAGATGAGGGAGCTGTGGTGGACGTTTGGAAATCGGATCGTTACTTTCATGTTATATTTTAGCTACTATATCCAAATCCTAATTAATGCTCTGTGGACATGTCTTTCTCTAATATTTTTTACACGCGTAAGAACTATTGTTTTAAAATTTGGATAGAAAAATAGCGAGATCTGTTGGTTAAGTTATACAAGGGTGTAATGCTATGACAAAAGGCTACACGAAAGGACAAAGATCTGCGGTTTAAGGTAAAGCAAGGACAAGTTCACAAGGTATCATTCGATCCCAATATTTCACAATGTTGATAGTATTCAAAATTCATACTTTCACACTTTTACACTACATACAAAATCGTTATGTGATAAAAAATCAGTGATCAGAAGAATGATTAAATTAATCACTCGCAAAACTGTTGCTTCACATCAATATCGGAAAACTGCGGTGGATGTGTTGAGATTGGATCGTTAGTCTCATGTTGTCTCTTAGTTATTATGCTCAAATCATAAGGATAATGTATGAATAGTTCGAAAGATAAGACCACACCCTTACCTGTGTCCCTCTATATCTTCATGTGTATGTGTATATGTATTTCTGCACAATCTAAGTAAAAAAGAAAGTTGGATTGGCAATCATCACAGATGCTGATCCAGCTGGAGATATTTTTATAAAGTTTCTGCTGAACTATCCTACAATTGAAGCCGTCTCTTGAGGTCTATTGGTCTAATTTGGATTAGATACTTGCAGCTGATTTGACCCATATCGAGTAAATGTCGAACGATAATTAGGATAGATGAAAGCAATTGAAATATACTGAAGTCGTCCAAGAAATACAGTGATTATAATAATAGCATTGGTATAGGTCAGAAGCTCTGGATACTTTTTAATGTCGTGAATGGTCAGGATGGCCGAGTGGTCTAAGGCGCTGCGTTCAGGTCGCAGTCGGGTTCTCCCGGCGTGGGTTCGAATCCCACTTCTGACAGTAACATTTTATCGTTGCGTCTGGAAACAGTACCAAAATTATCAATGGACAATAAAATCCTAATTAATGCTCTATGGACATGTCTTTCGCTAATATTTTGAGACGCTTGAGGACCATTGTTTTAAAATATGGATAGAAAAATGGCGAAACCTGTTGGTTAAGTTAACGTCTATGCAAGAGTGTAATATTATGAGAGAAGGTTATACGAAACGACAAAGATGTGCGGTTTAAGGTAAAGCCTGAACAAGTTCTTAGATTATGAAAGAAACGCAGGCGATTTTGAAAGACCTTTTTCAAAATGATAATCTACCTTGTGCTTGATGACGAAACCCTACCAAAGCTAACACGCACTTCAATGGAAAGAAATTATTTTCCGTTATTTACCTTTATAATTTAGCATTCGACCCAATATTTCACTTTGTTGATAGTATTCAAAATTCATACTTTTACACTGTATATAAGTTCGTTGTGTGACAAAGAAATCGGTGAATAGACGAATGATTAAATTAGTCGCTGGCAAATCTGTTCGTTCATTCCTAGATGAGGGAGCTGTGGTGGACGTTTGGAAATCGGATCGTTACTTTCATGTTATATTTTAGCTACTATATCCAAATCCTAATTAATGCTCTGTGGACATGTCTTTCTCTAATATTTTTTACACGCGTAAGAACTATTGTTTTAAAATTTGGATAGAAAAATAGCGAGATCTGTTGGTTAAGTTAAAGTCTATACAAGGGTGTAATGCTATGACAAAAAGCTACACGGAAGGACAAAGATCTGCGGTTTAAGGTAAAGCAAGAACAAGTTCACAAGGTATCATTCGATCCCAATATTTCACAATGTTGATAGTATTCAAAATTCATACTTTCACACTTTTACACTACTATAGAATCGTTATGTGATCAGAAGAATGATTAAATTAATCGCTCGCAAAACTGTTGGTTCACATCAATATCGGAAAACTGCGGTGGATGTGTTGAGATTGGATCGTTAGTCTCATGTTGTCTCTTAGTTATTATGCTCAAATCATAAGGATAATGTATGAATAGTTCGAAAGATAAGACCACACCCTTACCTGTGTCCCTCTATATCTTCATGTGTATGTGTATATGTATTTCTGCACAATCTAAGTAAAAAGGAAAGTAGGTTTGGCAATCATCACAGATGCTGATCCAGCTGGAAATATTTTTATAATGTTTCTGCTGAACTATCCTACAACTGAAGCCGTCTCTTGAGGTCTATTGGTCTAATTTGGATTACATACTTGCAGCTGATTTGACCCATATCGAGTAAATGTCGAAAGATAATTAGGATAGATGAAAGCAATTGAAATATACTGAAGTTGTCCAAGAAATACAATGAATATAATAGCATTGCTATAGACTAGAAACTCTAGATACTCTGTTGTTGTGAATGGTCAGGATGGCCGAGTGGTCTAAGGCGCTGCGTTCAGGTCGCAGTCGGGTTCTCCCGGCGTGGGTTCGAATCCCACTTCTGACAGTAGTATTTTATCGTTGCGTCTGGAAACAGTATCAAAATTATGAATGGACGATAAAATCTAAACTAATGTTCTGTGGATATGTCTTGCTCTAATATTTTGAGACGCTTGAGGACCATTGTTTTAAAATATGGATAGAAAAATAGCGAAACCTGTTGGTTAAGTTAACGTCTATGCAAGATTGTAGTATTTGGAGAAAAGGTTGTACGAAACGACAAAGATGTGCGGTTTAAGGTAAAGCCTGAACAAGTTCTTTGCATATGAGAGAAACACAGGCGATTTTGAAAGACCTTTTTCAAATTGATAATCTACCTTGTGCTTGATGACGAAAGTCTACCAAAGTTAACACGTACTTAACTGGAAATAAATTATTTTCCGTTATTTACCTTTATAATTTAACACTAGACGCAATATTTCACTTTGTTGATAGTATTCAAAATTCTTACCTTTACACTGTATATAAGATCGTTGTGTGACAAAGAAATCGGTGAATAGACGAATGATTAAATTAGTCGCTCGTAAAACTGTTGATTCACTCCTAGATCGGAAAACTGTGGTGGATGTGTTGAGATTGGATTGTTACTTTCGTGCACCCTCTTAGTTGTTATGCTCAAATCATTAGGATAATGTATGAATAGTCCGAAAGACAAGGCCACAACCTTACCTGTGGCCCTCCTTATGCTCATGTGTATATGTATTTCTGCATGATCTGAGTAAAAAATAAGCAGGTTTGGGCATCACCCGAACTGCTGGTCCAGCTCTAGATATTTTTGGGTTCCGGACCATGCCTTTCGGGACAGTACACCCCCCCGACAATACCCCCAGACCATACCATTCCTACGACCATAACCCCCGTGCCAATACCCCCCCCCCCCCCAACCACACGGGGGTATACAAGAAAATGAAAAGAAAAAGTACAGCGACATGTTTTATTTCTCTCCAACACTATGTTTAGTCTTCACATCGATATATCGAATCTGCATCTCATCCACAGTAAAACCTGCAAGTTCATAGTCCACATCTTTCAAAACTGAATATTGTGCGCTATTCCAGGAAGGTAGTCCAAACTGTTGCAGTTTGCGAAGCCGCCAACAATGTTCCTAATTTTGTGACTCCGGATAGGTCAACCAATAAATTTTGTGACACAGGCTTAGCACAAATTGCAACAACTCCATTGGGCAGCAGTTAATTGCAATCAATTGGGGTGCGAATTGATAATTACAATTATGGAACGTATGCATTAAATTGCATTTACAAACCTTTTAATTCATAGAGGAATTTTATGTACAATAGCTTTTATCAATGGATCACATGAGGTGAGTTGTAAGCGTTGTGGAACTGCAATTATACCTCCTTTCAACTACATCATAGCGAAATGGCTTAGCTTTTAACAGATCACAGAACTGTATTAGTTTGTTGTTCGTTAATGAAAATCTTTAAAATGGAAATTGGAAAAAGTGATTGGGGGAGGGTATTGGCACGGGGGTATGGTCCTAGGGGGAGGTATGGCCTGAGGGGTATTGTCAGGGGGTATCATCCAGGGAAGGTGTATTGTCTGGGGGAGGTATTGCCCTAGACTCGATATTTTTTATAGTGTTTCTGCTGAACTATTTTACAATTTAAGCCGTCGCTTGAGATCTAATAATCTAATGTACTTCCGGCTGATTTGCCCCATATGGAGTAAAAGTCCAAAGATAACTAAGACAGATGAAAGCAATTGAAATTCTCTGAAGTCGTCCAAGAAATACAGTGACTATAATAATAGCATTGCTATAGATCAGAAGCTCTGGATACTTTTTTTTGTCCTGAATGGTCAGGATGGCCGAGTGGTCTAAGGCGCTGCGTTCAGGTCGCAGTCGGGTTCTCCCGGCGTGGGTTCGAATCCCACTTCTGACAGTAACATTTTATCGTTGCGTCTGGAAACAATACTAAAACTATCAATGCATAATAAAATCCTAGTTAATGCTCTTTTGACATGTCTTTCTCTAATATTTTGACATGCTTGATAACCATTATTTTTAAAATTTGTATGGAAAAATAGCGAGATCTGTTGGTTAAGTTGGTTTCAGGTAAAGCCTGAACAAGTTCTCAGGATATGAGAGAAACGTAGACGATTTTGAAAAACAGTTTTCAAATTGATAATCTACCCTGTGTTTAATGACGAAACTGTACTAAATCTGACACGTACTTCCTTGGTATAAATTATTTGCCGTTATTTATTTTAATAATTTAACATTCGACCCAATATTTCACACTGTTGATAGTATTTAGAATTCATACTGTTACACTGTAGTAGTAGGAAAACGTTGGTTCTACTGCACTGCAGCAGAACCAACGTTGGTTCTGCTGCAGTTCAGTAGAACCAACGTTTGGTTTTGCATTGTAGAACCAATGTTTTGCATTGCAGCAGAACCAACGCTGGTTCTGCTGCAGAATCGGCATATGGTAGACAGACGGTCAGACGGGCAGACGGACAGATGGTAACTTTTTTTTTTTTCCATTTCCCACACTCTCATGCATACACACATATACCAACACCAAGATAAATTGTTTGTAATAAGTGGCGGCCGCTCTGAAAAGAGCAGCCTGGAGTTGAAACTCCTCACTGTTAGTGCCGTTCAGCAAAAGGTGATAACATTTTGATATCGCCTGCCGCACTGAGTCATCTGCTGACCATTAAATATGAAGTGATTCGTCTTTGTCCCACAGCTTAAACACTTGAGGAGATACTCATGCCGTAAGGCTGCCTGATAGGCACGCGCGACAGAACAAGATATACATGCTTGATGACCGCAAGCGGCAGCAATGACCTTGCCTGCACCTATGAGACAGCCACACCCGCGACATAGATTGATGTGTTGAAGCATAAAGTATCCAGCCCAGGCCGGGTATTCCTCCTCTTCTAAATGGGATGGTGTTGCTTCCCCCAGGACGACTGATCTGATGTACGCCTCTTGGTATCTACCCTGTTCAATATCACTAAGCCGCTTCCCAATCATAACATCCCTGTTGAGTAGAACTGGCATAGCGATGGCGACAGCACGAGCCGGATCTGGAAACAGCTGCAAGAAGAATTCTCTTACCGGTTCATGCGCTGTAGGGTGGTACATTAAATCCACCTTTGTAATGTCTCGGATAACTAACGAATTCTCTAAAGCGAAACAGCACTCCATGATGGTATTCTGTGGAAGTTGTGAAGAGAGCACACCTATATATATAGTAAAATGATGTCGCATTGCAAAAATGACGTCACCCCCCCCCCAGGACATACTATGTACCGACCCCCCCCCCAGGACATACTATGTACCGACCCCCCCCCCCCAGGACATACTATGTGAACGGACCCCCCCCCCCCAGCACATACTGTGTACCGACCCCCCCCCCCCCCCAAGGAGAGCAAAAATTGTGCTGAATCAGCATGATGAAATCGTCGATTCAGCATGATAAAATCGTATATAAGTGTAGTGTCTCGAGGCTCAGACATCGTCAGACATCGTCAGATATCGTCAGACACATCATGGACAACACACCAGCTACTACGACAAGTAAGAAAGTGATGCGAGACGGCAGGGTAGTGACACTAACGACAGAATGTTATAAGTGTTGGGTGTGGTTGGAGTACCCAGGTCAACCACACAACTGCCCAGTGCAGCACAACGCACCACGGCATTACTGCTGCAAAACCTGTGGTGGATTGCTCTGGTACAAGTTTACTGCAAGATTGCCAGGACCGGAGCCATGCACGGACTGCTGGTGGTGCGGTGCGACGCTGAAAAACTTTGGCTATTACAACTTTCATCCGTTCAAGTGCTCGAGAAGACCTTTCTCCATGGAGCAGTTTTACAGATACCAGTGTGATTGTGGAAATCCTACTTGCTGGTGAAGAAGTACTAACATCTTTCGGGCCCTTTTAAGGGCCATCCTATATTATGAAATGAAGCAAAACATGTCTGTCTATGTGTGTGTGTGTGTGAGAGAGAGAATACATTTTATCACATTTCAGGTCTAGTTGGTGGATGAATACCATTTGGCGGATGAATACCATTTGGCAGACCATTTGACTTCACAGCTAGATGTCTCTGCTGTGCAGCTGTACAACTGTAAGTGAGACATTCATATACACAAGTAAAATTCTGCTGAGTCAGCAATTTTAACATTTTTTGAAACAAGTTACACACCATATTTTGATTACATGGAAGTAGCATAAAAGCATGAGTGAAACATGTCAACTAGTCAACTAGTGATACATTCTGCTGAGTTAACACACCATTGAAGTGGTATAAAAGGAAGAGTGAAACGTGTATTTTACTTCATTTCAGTTCTAGCAGTTGAAGAAACAACAACGATGGCACCAGTCTACTGTCATGATTGTGATGTGACATTTCCATCTCTGGAATTGTTCGTGACACACACATGCAAGAAAACTAGGATGAAACGTGCTCATGATGAGCTTGTTGAGCAGATTCAAGCCAAGAGACAAAAGACGTTACAAGATGGTGTTGACAGACCTGATCCAGTCCTCTGCTGTAAATGCGTCAAGATATTTTCATCTTTGGATGCGTTTGAGACACATGTATGCATACCTCATGAAGAACAAAGAAAGAAAGAGACAGGACAAGTAGGCAGAGGCAGAAGAGTGAGTCTTGGTGAAAACGCGCAGGAAAGACGGTTTGAGCCTGAAGATGGATCAGATTTGCTACTTGAAATGCGACAACAAGAGAATAGAATAAAGAGACATTTGCTAGAAACGTTAAACCGTGGCATGAAATGGTACATTGTGGTACATGCACGCTTCAAGAAAATGACACCAAATGTTGAAGGCGTGATGGTAGAACAAGTGGATAATGCCTTCATAAGTAGTCCGACATATGCAGCATACAATCCAACGGATATTGAGAAGGACTTACCAGAAGCCTATAAAGAATTGTTTACCAGGTTTGATGAACATGAGCGACAAGGCTCTGGTTGGGTGTTGGATAACATGTTATTCATTGAAGTGCATACAGCGACGTCAGCGCCACTGGAAGCGAGCAGTTTTATCCCACTACCGAAGAAAGTAAAGACTACAAAGGCTGTGTTAAACATTCAGAATAAAGACAACAAATGTTTCTTATGGTCTATATTGGCTCACCTTCACCCTTCAACAAATGCAAACGCAGAGCGTGTGCATCAATACAAGCTATTTGAGAATGAATTGAAGGTGGAAGGCATGACATTTCCAACACCGATTACAGACATTCCAAAGTTTGAAAAGGAGAATGATGTGTCCATTAACGTGTTTGGATATGAACATGATGTAGTTGTTCCGATACAACTCAGTCGAAACACCAGCGCGAGAGAAATCAATTTGCTTTTGATTAGTAATGACAAGACAAGACATTACTGCCTCATCAAGAATTTCAGCAGACTGATGGCTTATCGAACAAAGCGTCAGAATGCAATATTTTATTGTTTCAACTGTCTTCATGGGTTTATGCGACAAGATCTTTTAGACAAGCATCGTGAAGTGTGTGACAAGCATGGAGCACAACGTTTATCATTCCCCAAGAAACCTTTCATGAAGTTCAAGAATGTAGCCAAACAACAGCGAGCGCCGTTTGTGATTTATGCAGACTTTGAATGTTTCACGAAAAAGCATGAAGAAGTTAGGTATCAACATCATCGTCCAAACAGCTTTGCCTATGTGGTTGTGAGCCAGTATGATACACGTGCCCCAGTCATATATCGAGGAGACAATGCTGTGAAAGTCTTTTTAGACCATATTGTAAATGAACGTGATCGTATTGTGCATGGCTTGCAACAGTCAAAGAAAATAGTCATGACTCATGAAGATGAAGAGCATTATAAGAACGCCACAGATTGCTACATTTGTCATGAGCCTCTAGGAGCAGATCGTGTGAGAGATCATGATCATATCAATGGCAAATACCGTGGAGCTGCACATAATGAATGCAATTTACAATTTCGACTTCGAAAGGATCAGCAGGATGTTGAAGATTCTTTCATCATTCCTGTCTTTTTCCACAATTTACGAGGCTATGACAGCCATTTGATCATGGAAGAAATTGGAAAGTTCAAAAATGAGACAATTACAGTCATTCCCAACACCGTTGAGAAATATATTGCATTCACCATGAGCAATCTGAAATTTACAGACAGTTATCAGTTCATGAGTACTTCTCTACAGAAGTTGGTATCCAACCTGGCGGCAGAAGGGAAAGACAACTTTTATAACATGACGTCACACATTCACGATAGCGACCAACAAGAGTTACTGTTGAGAAAGGGAGTGTACCCTTATGATTACGTGGATGAACCATCCAAGTTTGCTGAAACACAACTGCCGTCCAAGGACAAGTTTTACAGTCTGCTCAGTGAAGAAGACATTAGTGATGAGGATTATGCGCATGCGCAGAAGGTGTGGGAGACATTACACTGTACTACATTTGGTGAATACCATGACCTATACCTAAAATCAGATGTGTTGTTGCTGGCTGACGTGTTTGTAAACTTTCGTCACGTATGTCTCAACACGTATGAATTAGATCCTGCTCACTACTATACAGCGCCAGGACTGTCGTGGGATGCCATGTTGAAAGCGACAAAGGTGAAATTGGAATTGATCAACGACATTGACATGTACCAAATGGTTGAACAAGGCCTACGTGGAGGAATATCTGTCATAACACACAAGTATGCGAAAGCAAATAACCCCTACGTAGCAGATTACGATCCCTTGAAACCAACCAACTACTTGACGTACCTGGATGCAAACAACTTGTATGGCTGGGCCATGTCACAATGCATGCCGGAAAGTGGATTTATGTGGGTGAGCGAGCCAGAATCCATTAACTTTATGGATGTGGATGAAGATGATGAGATTGGATACATTTTAGAAGTGGATTTGGAATACCCACAATCCATTCATAATCATCATAATCACTATCCAGTGGCTCCAGAACGGAAATGTGTGAAAGTGGGAGAATTATCAGAGCATAGTCAGAAGCTACGGAAAGATCTAAACATGAAAGGCAAGCCTAGTGAAAAGCTCATTCCCAACTTGTGTGACAAGAAGAAATATGTACTTCATTATAGAAATTTACAGCAATATGTCTCACTGGGATTGAAAGTCACGAAGGTGCATCGTGCCATTATGTTTGCACAGAGCAAATGGTTGGCAAAATACATCTTGAACACGGAAAAGAGAAAGTTGGCTAAGAACCCGTTTGAGAAAGACTTCTTCAAATTGATGAACAACTCTGTGTTTGGCAAAACCATGGAAAATGTGAGAAAACGCATGAATGTGGAACTGGTTCACAAAGAAAAGCGGTTCAAGAAACTTGTGGTCAAGCCTTCCTTCCACAAATTTAGAATTTTCAACGAAGATTTAACCGCAGTACATTTGCGCAAAGTGGATCTGCTTCTGGATAAACCCATTCAAGTTGGTTTCACCATTCTCGACCTCAGCAAGGTGCTCATGTTCCACTTTCATTACAACTACATCATGAGCAAGTATCCCAACGCCAATCTGTTGTTCAGCGACACCGACAGTCTATGTTATGACATAGAAACGGAAGATATCTACAAAGACATGCAGGAAGATGTCGACTTGTTCGATACAAGTGACTATCCCCCAGATCATTTCCTGCATTCCAACGTGAACAAGAAAGTGCTTGGGAAAATGAAAGATGAGACGGCGGGCATTCCCATTGAAGAGTTTGTTGGACTTCGGCCGAAAATGTATAGTATGATGTATGGTGGGAAAGAAAAACGTACGGCTAAAGGCATCACTCGCGCGTGTCAAAGACGTATGAATCATCAGCAGTATAGAGACAGTTTGTTCAACCAAACGCAAACGATAACCACAGGGCACATCATTCGAAGTCATGACCACCAGATTTTCTCGGAGAAGTTGAGGAAAGTGGCTCTCTCTCCCTTTGATGACAAGCGATATGTGATGAGTGATGGTTATTCCACTTTGGCGCATGGGCATTACAGTATATAAGGGGGAGACACTTCAACTTTAGAGTTAGTTGAGGTGTGAACACTGAAGCGTCAACATGAATCGGAAAAGATCTGCAACAACGGATATGGATACTCTTGCTGATACAGTGAAAGACATGAATGTGAAACATCCTGACAATACCATCAAGAAATTAAAAGTGGAGACGACGGTACCAACACCACAGTCGTGGGATGGAATGCTTTCTCTAGGCAATGGAAAGTATATCAAGATTATGAAACAAAGTAATGAAGGTGTGGTAAACATTCGCAAATACCTCAGAGATGAGGGGACTGGAAAAAACCGTCCAACGAAAAGGGGAATTTTGCTGACGATACCTGAATGGAAAATGATGAAGAAGCAGGTGAAAGAAGTGGATAAAAGGCTTCGTAGACAAGAAGGTGGCTCATAACAAGGTAACAATCATGAATGCACTCATGCTGAACGGTGGTGTTTACCTTACTGTCAATGAGAGGAATGAAGTGATACTAGATTCTAAGACAAGTTATCATCGGTTTAAACCTGAAGTGTGGAAAGACTTTAAAAACATACCACTTGAACCTGGGTTTAAACGTAGACTTGAAAATAAAGTGGAAGTGACGGTAGCTGAATATGATTCTAACATACGTGTAGAAATCTGTAGAAATCTTTTACAGGATTATCCAAAGGATTATAAGGGAGTTGTGCCAGATACACCATATACAGATTTGATCCTCTTTGATATCAAGAACTGGCGCGCAGTCTTACGATTCCTAGAAGCGATACAACATCCACTCTTCACCATCTTGCGAGCATAAAAACGTCTTTGCAGACAAGGAGACAGCTCATAGTTCATCTGACTGTTGAACGAGATGGAAGACTTTTTATCGGAATATAAACCAATTACGCATGGATTCTCATATCTGAGAAACGAATATGATGACATTGTGCTAAGACATTTTGGACAGTATCTCGTCCTATCACTTGATGACCAATCCGTGTTGAAAGACCATCTAGAGAAGTTCAGGATACCTGGCTTTCTCCTGACAGTCTCAAATGAATTAGAAGTGCGTGTGACTGAGAACTGCTTAGACGTGTTTGTACAATTTCGCCAATATGACGAGCTTACAGAAAACTATGACTACATCACCCTCAACACAGTGGAATGGTACGCTCTGTTACAAGCATTGGATTGGAAAGAACCTAACGCTTGAATTCAAAGAAACAGAAATATGGCTTATGCGGGGCACCAAATCCATTGAGCTGACACAACCTATGCGTGTGATGGACATTGACTTAGAAGAAGGATATGAACTGAAACTGTCTGAACATGAAACTGTTAAAGTGATAAAGTTTGGTGATGTGTGTTATGTAAGCTTTCATAGCATTTACAAACATGGATGTAATGTCTATGATACCTATATCAATTTAGATTCTAATGAATGGTATTCATTGATGGATGTATTGAAAAATGAATGCGTTTGTAAATAAAAAGTTTGTAAATAGTGTAAATAGACTTTGTAGTTAAGAGTTTGTAGTTAAGAGTTTGTAAATAGACTTTGTAAACTTTGTAAATAGAATTTGTAAATAAAAGTTTGGAGTTAAGAATTTGTAAATAGTGTAAATAGACTTTGTAAATAGACTTTGTAAATAAAAGTTTGTAAATAGTGTTTGTAAACTTTGTAAATAGTGTTTGTAGTTAAGAATTTGTAAATAAACGTATGTACAACACAATAAACAAGACTGTTTGAAAACTTGGTTTGTTTTATTTAACAACAACAACAACAACAACTTAACTAATATAACAACAACAACTTAACTACAACTTAACTAATATAACAACAACAACAACATTAATAAAACAATGGTTTATAATGTCTATATACAAAATCCTTTACAATAAAATCACCATCCTTTCTTTTTAATATATTCACAATATCAAACATACTCTGACCTCGAGCTCTATGTAATATATAATATACACAATAAAAACCACATGACGATGATATTGGCGTTTGTAATGATATAGAATTATACATATAGTCATTTCTTAAAAATATGTCTAAACGATCATCGAGAGGTAACAGTCCATAAGAGTCAAAATATTCTGCAGGGTCTTTATCATAATACACTGCCACCCAATGTTCTCCTGGTTCATCTTGATCATCTGTGTTGATCACATAGGCACCGCGTAACTGGTCCATGGCAAACACGCCTTGAAACAAGTCTTTAGTCATGACATCATGACTCAATATGGCATCAATCTGCTTCGTGTTCATCACTGGTAGTCGAATTGGATGCTGCGATTTGCACTTATTTCAATAATGTTGTCAAATTCAGCATAGACAATGACATTGATGGTATGTTGCAAAGCTCTAGCAAAATTCATTTCTAGCCGCAAATTCCCATGCTTGATCAGGGGAAAATGATCATCACCATCATAATCCGGTGTTAAGTCAAACGAAAATAAAGCATAACCTCTAGGCCAATCTTCCCGTTTTATAATGGAACTTTTCTCACCATTCAATCGATCAAACGATTTGTAAAGCGTTTCAAAAGCGTCCAGGTATTTGTTCTGTGTAATGTCAAGCTTGAGAGGTTTGGATAGAACTGGTTCACCATCCGTGTACAGTTGCATATAGTCCAGATCAAAATGTTTGAAATCATATGGATTCCTCAATACTGATCCACCAAAAGCTTCATTATGAACCAGACCAATGACAATACGATTTGGTAATTGACCCAAAAAGATGTTATCTTTCACAAAAGACTGAAATCCTGCTGGAATAGCTAAGACTTTACATTCTTTTCTAGTGATGATGATCTTGGCAGGACTTTTTATCAATGCATCTGTATGTCCTAACTGAATACCTGGACTCACCCTCACTTTGCGAATGATTAAAAATGCCTCTTTCACTTCTACCTTATAGGTATTATCTGCAGCCATCAATACATAGTCATCTTTTTGTCTATGGAAACGCAATTTGAAACTGATGCCATTCGGAAGATAACGATCCTGCTCAAACAAATCTATCCTTAAACCACCAGTAAGCATAACATCACGGCTAAGACGAGTATGTAAATAACGATGATGTAAGCCATTATTGCCTTGCTCACCCAAGTCACCACCGTCAGCATTGACATGAAACCCGGATACATATTGTTCATGATTAGGTCTTTTCACCTCATAACTATTCATTGACCCAGCAGTATCCTTGTACATGAGACGCATAGAGCGCTCAGAATGCAGACTTTCTTCCGAATCATGGATGAGATGAGAGATAATGCTGGTATAACCATGAGTATTGTTGCTATGCGAAACCAAACGATCATTCAGAAACAATTCAATATTAGACCATAACCCATTAAACACATCATTGATGCAAGAGACATTATCATCTGCGCCACACTCTGTTCCATCGGCCTTTAGAATGCGACATACAATATGAAGTTTGCTGTTCTTTAAATCTAGATATTCTTCTGTACTCGCAGGAATGTAGAATTCTATTGGAGCGCCTTCTCTAATGCTTGTAAGTGGTTGATAGTCGACATTATAACTTTTCTCTACAGCAGTTTGCGTTGGTGGTACGTGAAACCATTCCAACGGAGAAAGACTACATTCACACGAATGATTATGAATGAGAGACATGATTTCAAAAGATATCTTTGCGATATTTTGATGTTATCCGTCTGGCTGTTTTTCGTCTTCTGGCACGTTTCGTCGGTTGCATACGCTTTTGTTCACCAAACACACGTTCTGCTACTCGACCCGTAACATCTTTCGCGACATTCTTTGCAGCCTTCTTAAGATGTGGCGCAACGATCTTAGCCCCAGCCTTAAGTAGTGGAATAGCTTTGCGAGCCAATGATCCCAGTATCGAACCAATACCATCGCCATATTGGATTCGCGCTCCTTTGAATCCTGGTAATTCCCCGCCCACTTGACGAAGAAAATGGTTGCGATATGCAGACGGATCGTGTGTATAAGCTTTCATATTGCTTTTGGTCGAAAGTGAAGTTTACAGATCACCTTTCCAGTTTGAAATGGAACATTATAACCTGTGTCGTCCTTAATATTCATTTCTATCATGCCAAATTTGGACGTGTTTACAGGAACATAATGCGGTTCGCCGTACGTTTTCATGATAATGTCGCCATCATGACCTTGTATGCCAACAGAACGTAGTAAGGGAACATAATAATCACCAACAACTTGTGGTTCACAAATGCTACAATACACATAAAGTGTATAAAATCCCTGTTTCACATCCGCTTTATGTTCAGCTGTACATGTTTCAGTATACCATTGATCTGGGATAAATCCTAAAATCTCAGCCAATCCAGCGGAAAAGGACACTTCAAAGCCATAATTTAGAAATAGAAACACACGTCGTCTAATTTTATCATACTTTATCCGAATAGCTTCTTTAAGATCATCTTTCATAGAATTAGTTGCTTCTTCATTCACTGCCTGACATATTTCTTGTATGGATCTATAGTAGCCATAAGGAATATTAATAGTCTCAAGTGTCTCTGTCAGTGGTTGTTGTCGATACTGAATAGAATAGTCCATGTCATGTCTCATCGTTGTCCATGTATGTGGATATTGAATTTCAGCTAAAGCCACTTCATATTTTCCATTCAGATAAATAGTTCGAGGCATACGAATTTGATAATTTGAAGCCTTGTTGTTGGGATAATAGTTCATACTCGCATTGCTAGGCAAAGTAATGTAAAAGCTTGTTGACTCCATGATGGTGGGAACTAAATGGTATAGGTGCGTTGACGTTGCCTATATACTTCACGATAGCGCGCGCCATTCGACCAAGTATGCAAATGGTCTTTCACATCATGATGATCTATGACTTCTCCTTCACAACAAGCACTTGTACATCTTATTTTTACAGGAATAGTTGGTTTATCTTCCTCACAACAACAACATAGCTCTTTCAGCCATGTTAAAAATTTTCCCATCCTTCAGGAAACTGTCTTTGTTGACGTTGTTTCATTTCTGTTGTAATGTCGTCACGAGTGGTCTTTTTACTAAACATTGTTTTTGGAATATTAGCATCTACAATTTCCTGGATAAACGGATGCCAACCATGTGGTGGTATGGCTCGTTCTTTTCTTCTTGTCGCCACCAATGCTTCTTTCATCAAATCAACCATGTTGGAATTTGTGATAATATCGCCCGTTTTCAACACAAGTTCATTCTTCTCTGTCCATTTTACACCATGTTTCTTCAGTTCTGCTAAAAGTTGTGTTACTTTTCCATGATAGATAGGTTGAAAATGACTTAACACTAGCTTTTCTGGCTTTTCAGGTGATGATTATGAGGGCTTTTGCTGCCTAGACTGACTTGTTCGTAAATGACGACCAAGAAGTTGAGATATTTCTATAGCCTTTTCACGTGTTCGTTTCCCACGTAAAAGTTTATTCACTTTCGTTTTGATTTCACCATCTTTTCCCTTCTTTTCTAGCAACATTTTATATTCATATTCAGGAATGAGGACCATTTTCATCGTATGTTTCATTTTAGCAGCAGTTTGGCTAACAAAGGTAATGCCAATCTAGCAATAGCTCCAATGAATCCTCCTTTCTGATTAATCAACTTCTTTTTTCGTCGAAGGGATATCTTCTTATCTGCTAGAGTACGAAGCGTATGACGTTCACGTTAAAATTCCTTAAACCGTTTTGAGCTTAAGGGTAAATGTCCTTGCAATATATTCAAACAAATTTCAAACAAGCTTGTTAATTCCTCCTTTGTAGCTTGCTGTAGCAAGGATTTACGTCGTTTAGGCCCACTGCTTGCAAGCAAATGAAGAAATGGCTGGTTCGCTCGAATACGTTTAGACATCTTGACTGCGAATGGTCAAATGAGTTGGTTCTTGTTCATACACTGCTTTATCAATATATAAATAATGTGTATCTTTTGGTAAAATGCCTGTACGAATACGTAGTTGATCATTTGTCTTTGGTTTTAAATCAATGAATAAATAACCATGAGGTTTGCTAGTAGCATCTTGATAGGCTTCTATGAGAAGTTGAGATCTTCCAGGATACATTTGCCGCGCCAATGTACTAATTTGTTGACTATCTCTAGGATTTTTAAACAGAATGATATAATGTGTATTCAAACTAATATTTCGCATCTCTTTCCCATGATGGAATAAATTATGCACAATAAAGATAATGCTTAGATTTTGATGACTGCTGCCAACACTAAAGAGACGTGTCATACGCTCATCACTATGACATTTAGTCATTAAGTCATCAATGATAAGTAAGTTTGGTTTTTTCGGGTTAAAACGCTCTTCAATGTCATCTGGAATGCCTTGGTAAAATTCCACGCCTTTCATTCCCTTGTACAAAGGCTGATCTGCTGCATAAAGCCATAAAATGCTTTTTGGAGAGGGTTGAATCAACTTTTGTTCTAGAATTTCCTTCACCAGAGACGTTTTACCACTGCCTGTAGGTCCAGAGACTAAACATGTAAATGGATGCTTCATTGTTGAATGTCTGTTTCTTTCACCCAACTGTTAAACTTGTTTGGCCAACCTAACCACTTGACAAATAATTCTTTCACACCTCCACGTCTTTTACGTGTTTTCAAGACTTTTTCAATTCTATAAATAGATTCAATATCTTTGGTCACTTTCTGCAGTTCTTCTTCATAGAAATGACCATCAATATCTTCGTCTAAAAAGTCTTTCACACGATATAAATGTATTCCTTGCTTCTTACAACGATGTGTGACAATGAAGACTTCTTGCGTCCATTTGATGTGATAATCCCGTTGAAACACATATTTAATGTGAGAAATGCGAACATGATCACCAATGTTAAATTTGTACTTCTTCTTCTTCGGTTTCAATTTCAGTTTGTCGACATACATATACTTCCACACTTTTGATTCGTTGTCTTTACGAATCTCGGCTGGAGCATATTTATTAGGAAGAGAACCATGAGGTCTATGGTTGTAATTGTACACCAAGTCTGGAAGAATGTCCAAATAACGGTAAGTTTGATTATGTAGAAAATACCGATACATCATTCCCTTTAGAGTACGAATGACTCTTTCAGCAAAGTTGGCTTTGGTTTCATTCTTTGTGGTATAAGCATGAATGCCTTCTTTCTTCAAAAATGCTTTTACCCATCTGTTTTTAAATTCTGTTCCTTTATCAGACCTTAGAGTTCGCGGTCTTCGTCGTGTGTCATGAAAAATCTTTTGGAAAGCTTGTATGACGCTGGTATGTGATTTATTAGGTATTGGCTGTACCCAGACATATTTGGAAAACACATCAATGACAATGAGTAAAAAGCGTATGTCATCATTATAGGGAGCTATGTTTCCCATATCAGCCAAATCAATATCCCACATGTCATCAATGCCACGTGTAATCACACGTTGTCTTTTGAACCTATATTTTACAGGTTGTAGTAAACTGAAAGCATCTTGATCCTGCAACCATTTCTTCACTTGTGACTGTGTGACTGCTTGATTATGTTTTCTTAAGATGTGATACAGTTTGTAAGGACCAGCAAATGCTCCAGGCTGTCCAGGTTTGAAGTAGATATTGGTCAAGTAGTCTTTCCACGTTGACATGATGAATGAAAAAACACGTCTGAACAGAACAGCTTTTATTTTATAACTCAACCAACATCACTTAACTAACATACATTTATAACTTAACTAACAAGTTTTTTACAAATCAAGTATAGATACAATGGTATGAATAACTGGAGACCATTGGTCTTCAATGAACACTAACCAATGACTGAGTTCATCCAATGTAATAGCATCTACACCATATTTCTCACAACGTTGATTTGCATTCTCTAACACTTTATCTAAATGCATGTAATATTTAGCTTCATTCCAATATGTATAAACAGATGCAAAATTACAAGTATGTTCTTGACACTCTTCATGTTGACAAGCAGGACAGACTAAATATGCAAACTTTTTTACAGCTGATAACATTTCTTCACAATAAGCTTTTTGCACAATATATTGTCTCAGTGTCATGTCCGCCATTGTGCAGTCTTGAATCAATGCAACACAAGTTAAAAATACTTCAAATTTACATGTCCACACGTCTGCACACCATGACGGTTAGCAAGCAAATGAAAAAGTTTCTAACCCTCACACAACATTTCTAACAACTTTCCCATAATATTCTGACCAGGATATTCAGATGACACATGTTTCACACCAGCTCCCCACCAATGATCATACGTTGCTTCAACTAAAGTTTTGTCTTTACATTCTTTCAACTTGTTGCGAAACAATACACACTGATCCAGTTTGACTTGTAAAACATCTTGCATTTTGCTTCTCTTCACTGTATGCCATAAAGGACATGGTTTTATCCCTTTAGCAATACGTTTCGCTTCATATCCATTTCTGGATGACACAATGGCTGAAGCAATATCTGGACGGTGATGAAACACTGCTTTCTCATATTGATACAACGCTTCACTTGAGTTGAACACATATCCATACTTTTCAAGTCGTGTTGGAAACATGTTTGAAAGAACGTCCTTGTGACCACTGAATAGTACAAGATTCTCCATGTTGACTTTGCTTCTTTATTCTGACATGTCGGTTTCTTCCTGTAATAAAATATCACATATCACATATCACAAAACTCACATAACGCTTCTTCCTGTAATAAAATATCACATATCACAATATCACAAAACTCACATAACGCTTATCCAAGTATGAAATGACTTCAAGCCACTTCGTTTGTGTTAAGTACAGTTTGAAGCCAATGTCACGTAAATTTTCCAAGCTTTGACATACAATCCTCCACAAAGATGGTGAATAAGCACACCATCTCTCTCCACGTGTGATGCGTAGAAATGGCCCATATTCTCCATGCTCCACAGTAATGGTTAAGTTTAAAGCTGCTTGTCTTGTTCTCCATGGCTGCCACAATGTGCTGATGACTTCACGTCCACTCCCTCCAACTGTCTGCTGAGAAATGTCTTCACTCTGCTGAGTCCACTCCCTTTTATACCCAACTATTTGCTGAGTCAGCTCCCTTGCAAAGTTTTGAATTCACTTCAACTCGTCCATGGTTGAATCGAACAAGTTCTGATACATTCGTCGTCAATGGAATGTCATCATCATAATGTAAAATGATTCTTGCAGCTACAACTGACATGAGCTCAACTGCCCAAATTGTATTCGCGTTGATAAATGCTGAATCAATGTCATAAGTTGGTGGCAAATGCATTTCTTCACATTCACGTAGAAACGAGCGGATGAAACGATCTCTTGGAATGGTCTTTCCAACAGCTTCCCAATGCTGATGTAAATTCTTCACTTGCAGCATCCAATCCGATTCAAAAGCAGGAAGCTTTGAAAACACATAGTCAGCATAATTCACTTTGAAGACGTCATCCATGGTCTCTACACATCGATGAAGAAGCAATGTTGACATTGTAAATGGTTTTACCTCCTTTTATACAGATGTTACATGTAGGTTTTCATGAAATGTTTGTAAAATCGCGCAGTCATCTCATTGAAACCGTCGAGAAAGGTTGTTGGTAAACCGTTTGTTAGCGATTGTACCATGACAATCACTAAAAAGTCTCCTGGGGTCCGATGCCCTAGTATCCATTGAAACAGCATTGACATAGTGAAATGTCCTTTTTCATAGAGGTAAGCCATCATATCATACACCTGAATGCGTTCTTCAAGGTATTTGAAACCATGCAACATGACCTTTGCACATTTGAATTCACGATCCTCATCCAGAGACTTTGGCGCCGGTAGAGATAAAGTCTTAACAAGTTCCTCATGAAGACTTTTAATAAGTTGAACGAAATGTTGAGTCATAGCTTCGGAGAACTTTGGCTCTGACGCCGGAACATGTTCTGTGTTTCCTTCTAACATGTAGATGAGTTGAATGACGGTATTCACTTCTTCCGTTAGATACATGTACGTGTGGTTGTTGAAAAAGCCTTCTTCACATAAACACCATAAAATGTTACAATCAATCAGAGGAAGTACTGCTCGAAAGTTCCGTTTCAACATTATAACATCTTCCTCAGTAACAGGTATGGTCTTACTCGATTCAATTTTAGATTTCAGCTGTTTGTCTTCTCCGTCATCGCTTGACATGTCCAATTCTGAATCCTCATCATCATCACTCACTTCGTTTTCCTCATAATGTGCTAGATGCGCTTTTAACTTTGCACTTAGTTGGGAGTTGTCACCATTGACAAGTCTATTCGCAACCCAGAACGGGTAGTCAGGCCCCTCAGGATCTGGCATTTCTTGCTGCACTGCAGCGACATCTGATGGTGCATTTAACGCTTCCTCCTGAGGCATTGCTTGTTGCACTGTAGCGACATCTGGCGGAGCAACTAACGCTTCCTTCAAAGCTGTTTCAACGTCTTCAAAGAACGCATCCATCTCTTCCAACGATAATAATGTATCATCAAAAGTAACTGTTTCAAAGTCATCCATGTCTATGTTGATAGCTGGTGTGTCTGACGATGCCTAAGCCTCGAGACGCTACACTTATATACGATTTTATCATGCTGAATCAACGATTTCATCAAGCTGATTCAGCACAAATTTTTTTTTTGCTCTCCTGGGGGGGGGGGGGGGGTTGGTACATAGTATGTCCTGGGGGGGGGGGGGTTGGTATATAGTATGTCCTGAGGGGGGGGGTTGGTACATACTATATCCTAGGGGGGGGTTGGTACATACTATATCCTAGGGGGGGGGTTGGTACATAGTATGTCCTAGGGGGGGGGTTAGACGTTAACTTTTTCCCATCTTGACATCATTTTGCAATGACGTCATTTTTGTTTTCTGCCCTATATATATGTGCTATCTTCACAGCTTTCCACAGTTTACCACTACCTGCTGACATGGAAGTTCTAGCCGCGATCGACGATTCACGCATAATAAGAGAGATTAGAGAGGTGGTTGTTCAAGTAACACCACCAATCTATCCGTCTGAGAGACAGTCGTTTTTGCATCTGCTGCCGGATCCAGCTAAAGCCGCTGCGCTGTGCATTCCGATATACTTCCATAGAAGGGCTATGATTGGGCAACGCATTAGAGACATAGAAGAAGGCCGTTACAGGCAAGCCTACTTCAGATCTGCTGTCCTAGGAGAAGACATTCCATCAAAGAGTGAAGAGGATGAATACCCGGCCTGGGGTCGATACTTCCTACAGGAAGATATCCAATTTTGCATTGGATGTGGATGCATGCTGTCCCCAGACCGGGTCATAGCAGCAGGATGTGGACACCAGACATGTCTCTTTTGCGCCTTCATCTGGACCTGCCACTCTGCGCTGAGAGACAGATATACCTTGAGATGCTTTACGTGTGGTTTGACAACAGACCACTTCTTATTCAACTGCCAGCAGATGACCTCATGTGCCAGACCAGTACAACAAACCGTAGTCTTCTACTAGACTGGAAGCAAAAACAGTGAGGAGTTTCAACTCCAGGCTGCTCTTTTCAGAGCGGCCGCCACTTATTACAAAAATAAGCAAAACAATTTATCATGGTGTTGGTATATGTGTGTATGCATGAGAGTGTGGGAAATGAAAAAAAAAAAAGTTACCGTCTGTCCGTCTGCCCGTCTGACCGTCTGTCTACCATATGCCGATTATGCAGCAGAACCAACGTTGGTTCTGCTGCAATGCAAAACATTGGTTCTGCAACGCAAAACCAAACGTTGGTTCTACTGAACTGCAGCAGAACCAACGTTGGTTCTGCTGCAGTGCAGTAGAACCAACGTTTTCCTACTACTCACTGTATATTCAATCGTTGTGTCACAATGAAATCCATGAATGATAGAATGATTTAATAGGTCGCTCGTAAAACTGTTGGTTCACTCCGGTAGATCGGAAAACTGTGGTGGATGTGTTGGAATTGTATCTTTACTTTCATGTTATCTTTTAGTTAATATATCCACATCATGTGGATAATGTCTGAATAGTCCTAAAGACAAGGTCACAACCTTACATGTGGTCCTCCGTAGGTCATATGTATTTGGATATGTATTTCTGCACAATGTGACTAAAAAAATCAAGCAGCTTTGGCAAGCATCAGAAATGCTGGTCGAATTGGATGTATTTTTATAGTGTTTCTGCTGAACTATCCTAGAATTAAAGGCATCTCTTGCGCTCTAGTAGTCTAATTGGGATTATATACTTCCAGCTGATTTGCCTCATATCGAGTAAAAGTCGAAAGATAATTAGGACAGATGAAAACAATTGAAATATACTGAAGTCGTTCAAGAAATGCATTGAATATATTGCTATAGACCAGAAACTCTGAATACTTTTTATTGTCGTGAATGGTCAGGACAGCCGAGTGGTCTACGGTTTAATGACGAAATTCCACTAAAGCTGACACGTACTTCCCTGAGAATGAAGTATTTTTGGTTATTTCACTTGATGATTTAATATTTCACCCGAAATTTTTTACAATGTTGATAATATTTAAAATTCACACTTTTACACTGCATATACGATTGTTGTGTGACAAAGAAGTCGATGACTAGGAGAATGAACTGTAATGCTTGTGTTGAAATTGGATCGTTGCTTTCATGTTCTCTCTTAGTTATTATACCCACATCGTAAGGATAATGTATGAATAGTCCGAAAGACAGGCCCAAGATCTTACCTGTGGCCCTCCATATGTTCATGTTTATGTACTTGCGAATAAGTATTGGTCAAATTTGAGGCATGGAAACACAAATATGGGGTCTATTTTAAGTGCTGTACATGTTTTTCTCGTTATTATGAGCCTACTTTCGTTTTTATCGCACCAAGTATTCAGGGATTATAGCCAAAGATCTATTTTGATAACAGGGCATCCACAACACAATTTGAATTGTAGGATTCCACATCTTATTCCGGTGCAGCAGTATTTTCAGTGCAAGCAGAAGGTACTCTCATCTAGTTCGACGCCATTCCCGAAGCCAGAAAACGTCTGGTTGCGAAGAAATCAGCAACTGAGCTGTGGACGCATGTCTGCGATTTTGTAAAAGTAGAATGTACAGCGCAAAGCAAACAGTACTGGGATGATGACGTATTCCCTCGCTTTTGTAAGAATAGAAGATAAGTTGTGGTTCTCAATAAAAGAGTGGGAGGCCATCCACCATCATCACTGTGGACTCAAGATCCACATGATTGGCAAGGGTTATGGTCAACTCATCCAAATACCAACTCATCCAAAATTTGGTCAAGTCATCCAAATACCAACTCATCCAAAAACCAACTCATCCAGATATGGTCAACTCATCCAAATTAAATTGGTCAACTCATCCAAACAAATAGAAAGCAAACTAGTTGTGAGAAGCAATATCGCCAATCCGCACATCTGCTGTGGAGACAGTCTGCAGGGGGTGTACACCTCTCCAGGTCTAGCGAAGAGATTCCTATAGTGAGTCGATGGCAACAGTGCACTAGGCGCCATCGAATAAAATATCGCGCAAAGAACAAAAAAAAAAAAAAAAAAAAAAAAAAAAAAAAAAAAACATCGCGCAAGTTATCTGTGCAATTATCTGTGTTATCGTTGCAAAGCTTGCCAGCGAAATGCACCTATTACACCTATTACAGATACGGGATATTGATGTCCATCACCCAACTCTGTTTATGCAGTCAAACACTAAAAGAGGCGAATGAGGCCGCAAAACAATTAGACAATGTAAATCACGGATCCCCATTGTTTTCGTCGCCACCTCTGACGCCAACAACACCACTAGTCATCACTCGGATACAATCCGCCGCTGCCCTTTGAGGCCTTCGTCAGAGATGTTATACAAAAGCAATCCATTGTGTTTCAAAATCATTTAGCTGTGCTGTCCAAGCAAAATGTAATGTCAGCAGAGTTTCCCGGGGACAGATTTCAATGCCCAGCGGCTATGCACTCACCCGCAACTAAGAATACTTCTGTGATTATGGGCCCAATGACAGCTCATACCGTGGGACCCATACTAAGTGAAAGAATTGAGCCTACAGCACCAGGGTTCGAGAGATTGGGGAAAGGCACATTATCACTGATGCATGAGACTGAAGAACAGTTCCGAAACGCGCCAGAATGTCAAATTAGAGCAATTAATCGCTCCGAAACTCATCAGCCGTGTTGTTATCGGGAGCTTGAAACATAGCAATCGGAGCGGCAACTGATCTAGGTGACAATCAAGGAGATCGCGAGGCAGGAAGAAGTGACGCGACACCGAAAATGAATATCCACGCTCTGGATCAAAGTCGGCGTACCCATATCAACGTCAACATGCCAGACGATTGCGGAAACAACGTCAGTATCGAACATCTTGTGGCTACAGGTTTCAAGAATCGTGAAACATCCAGACTGTGGCGACCTTGGGCGGAGGACGCGGGAGCGATGCATGGCGAGGGACTACGCCAGATAGAGAGCTCCGAAGAGAGGGTGTAGGATATTTGACTCACCGAAATTTGACCAACCGCGTTTTGACCAACCTCTTAATGAAAAAAACGGACATTTGACCAACTTCATAATTTATTGTTTTTCGTACCACTTATCAGTAAAACATTAGCAATCACAAATGTTCAGACAAAAGCAGCATTGCAACATAGTTGCCAATATTTCCATCTCGGCAATTGTTGTTGAAATTGCAGTTCAGTTGATCTTGTTGAAATGGCAGACAAATTTGGTTTAATTTCTGGTTGAGAAATCCAAGTATTTATACTAAAACCACGTAAAAATACGTACCTGAGATGACACTAAAGCTTCCACCAGGTCTGGGTTTGTTTGTATAACGCCTTGTATAACGCTGGATTACGGAGATTAACATGGCACATGGAACCTTATGACACTCAATGACAGACAGGGGATTAGCACAACACCTCTTTGATGCGAATGAGCACTTCTTTGAAATTACTTTTTCTTACGAAACCTCGAACTCCTAGATTTATAAGGTTATGTATATCTAAAACTGAAAGTTGGTCAAATGTCAGTTTTTCCATTAAGCGGTGGGTCAAATTGCAGTTGGTCAAATTTCTGTTGGTCAAATTGCGGTTGGTCAAATTGTATGTACCCCCCGAAGAGACTCCATCTACCTGACTATAAAGGCAGTGAAGCGAGAGATAGTGACGGAGTCACAACCTCATCCTCATTCCCGCACAAAATCCTATTCTGGGATGTGATGGAATTTATTCAAAAGTTTTTATCTGCACGCGTCGGCAAGCTGACGCAAGTCCGTTAGAAGGGGTTTCGTTTAGAGTCAGACTGTACCAGGATCAGGGACCTCACTCCTTAGCCCTCGGCACGGTGAACGTAGTATGCGTACAAGAAGCTGAATTCCAGGCTAGCGATTCGAATTATGCGCGGGTGTTGGACTTTGGCAATTGTGCATTTCTTCAAAAATGATGGCTATGAAAACGGTTTACAGATCTAGTGATGACGAGATTCCATTCGCACACTTGTACCGGCATGGCTCGTAAAGTCAGATGATAAGATCAGTGTTAGAAATACGGACCTAGCATATTTTGATGCATCGGCGAGAACGAGACTGTGTGTGCTGTCGTTTGTTGAGTTTTTTAAATTAAATTTAGTGAATATGGCGGAGAGCTCGGAAGCAAGTTTTTTTTACCGAAAATGCATGAAAGACTTAATGGAAATCAATTCGGTAGCAGTACAACTGAGACGAGATATCATTTGCAAAACATCATTTGCAAAACTGTTGCCTGTCGCAAGACAAACGAGACCGTTTTCGCTCCGAAAATTACACTTGGGGGCACAAAAAGTACAATTCTGAACTCAATTCAGAAATTGACCATGGACGAGGAGGTCAATGTCCCCGAGGTACCTCTTAAATATCGTCTTTTGAAGGGGTCTAAAATTAGCTCAAAATCACTCTGTTTCTAACCGTTTTCGAGATAACGGTCAACTTCCGGTTTTTGATATTGACCATGCCCGAGGAAGTCAAGGTCATCGAGATAACTTACGCAACGTCTTTTGGACCGAAAGGGTCGAAAATAAGCTCAAAATCGCTCTATCTCTAACCATTTCAAAATTAAGGGCTAACTTCCGGATTTTGACCTTAACCATGACCGAGGAGGTCAAAGTCACCCAGGTACCTGTTACATGTTACATACCGTCTTTTATACCCAGAGGGTCGAAAATAAGCTCAAAATCACTTTATCTCTAACGTTTTTGAGATAGTAGTCAATCGTTCTCTAAGGTCAAGGTTAAAATTGCTGATTTCGCGACGTCTCATCGTCCTCTGTCAGTGAGTCAAATTTCATCTTCCTACGTCAAATAGCGTGAACTAAAAACATTATATATATAGGAAAAACTGTTGGTCGATCAATATAGCCTATGCTGGTGTCATACCAATCATACCATTTGTCTCAACTGTCACATGAAAGCGTTTGCCTGCCTTATAATTGGCTTCAATGGCAAAATTTCAATGCCCGTTTTTTGCATATAAAATGTTAATGATTTTCTTAGAAATAGCTGGACCAACTAGACATGCTATATTATGACTATGCCAAATTTCCGTCTTGGAAGAGTTTAGCGTGACAAGGTTTTTTTTTAATGTCCATTTTTGCACATGAAATGCCAATGCACTTCTGAAAAAATTACGATGGACCAAACTAGACATGCTACGTTTCGTCTCTGCCAAAGCTGGACGTCCTGGCCCTAGCCGTCTCAGAGCAGTTCGCGTGACAAGGTTTTGACGAAAAAAAAAAACTAAAAAAACAAAAAAAAAAAAAAACAAACACTTTGACGGAGACTCTTCACCGAATCGCAATAAGCAATAAAACTTAAATGCCTGGCATTCACTTTTAGATATCTAAAATTTATTTTTGAAAGGTGTAACTGAATTTAAGATATAAAACGGAGATTGATTTAGACATTTTTTTTAAAGGATGGCCGGAAAACAAACAAAAATTTTTGATCATTTGCATGAAGAAGCTGACCCGTGGAAAAACAACAAATCAATAGGGTAACAAAAATGTAGTTATATTTATAAAGTGGTTTTAACTTGAATGTCTGCAAAAAAAATAATAAAAATAACAAGATAAAAAAGGTTGAGATTGTTTCTGAGACCAGAAATTAAATCTCCTGTAGAAGATGTTGTACACTGAATTCTTGATCCTAGCACATACTTAAGATATGGACTAGAATAGTTACAATCTCCCCATTGTTTATTTTGTCTTATTGATTTCATAGTTTTAGACTTAGTGTTGAAAAGATGTTAGTTGGACTTTCGTAATCAGTAACGTTCCTGTTCACCATTAGGTAAACAATATGTTATAATAATTATTGTTAAGTTAAGCCCTTGTTATCTTCTGTTGGTGTTTGTTACTCCGTCCAGTGACAAGTGTCTTTGTTGGCATGTCTGCATATATTTGCTGCTGAAATAATGTGTCTGGGCTAGTTCTCTGGAATGTGCACAGTTGTGATTCAAAGATATTCGTAATATTCAGGATATATTTCGTATTGTATGGTTTGTAGTAATTATAATTGTATGTAATATTATTGTGTGTAAATAACTGAATAACGTAAATACCTTAAATCGAATCACTGAGTTTCTTCGTGTAATAGATCCTGCTACGGTATCACCCCGCTGCATTTTATCATTTTATAAACATCTACCATTATAAAAAAAACTTTTGTTTTAATAATTACTGAAGTACCCCACTGTGAGTCGGGATGCTCACAGATGTTTACTTCATACATGTTGCTAATTTCAGATATTAAAAATTGTTATCTAAAATTAATTTGTGTTATTTATCTTTAAAATTCAGATATTTTAAGTTGGATTTAAGATGTCGAAAATATGAGTTTAGGTAATCGCAACTGACTTTTAGAAATTCAAAAATAAAAGAGAATTTTAATGTCTAAATGGAAATGCAGTTTTATGCATCTAAGCTGAAATTTAAATATGAAATATAAAACGAAAATATTTTTTAAAAATATAACTGAAAAATAGTTTTTGACATCAACAAGTCCATTTTTAACAACGAAATTGCATCTAGACAGAAAGAAACATTTTTGATGGCTTAAATTCCAATTTACATGCCTCCCTTGGGACAGGAAAAAAGGTTGGGAACCCACGAACCTTGCTAATTAATGGTTCGGAAATGCTAAGTTGTATTGCATCTCTTTAAATGTTACACCAAAGGTACTGCAATGGCAATGCATATTTTATTTTCCCCCACTTGTTTTTATGTTATCTGTGTCTCTCTATGCCGGAGTGCATAATGTTTTCAAGAGATTTATACATCAACAATAACAACAGCAGCAAAAACAACAACAACGACGACGTCGACGATGGTAATGCTGCTGCTGCTGCTGATGATTATGGTGATGATGATGATGGTGATGATGATGATGATGGTGGTGATGATGATGATGATGACGATGATGATGATGATGGTGATGATGATGATGATGATGATGATGATGATGATGATGATGATGATGATGATGATGATGATGATGGAGCCTGGGAGTGATGGCTGACCCCTTCCCCATACCAAATCAAATACTTAGTCAATGGTGCAGAGAGCAAATGCATTGGTCGCACGAGCCTGAAATGATGGCACGAGAATACTCCATTGCATTTTTTTAAAGGGGTTTATACTTATTTTAGTTTCACATAATGTAATTAAAGGGAAATGCGGGTATCTCACCTACAATTGACATTTCCTTCATACTTACACAGTTTAATGCTTGGAGGGTATACATTTAAAAATTGAAAAGAAAAAGGGGGGTCACCGACATTATAAGAGAAATAAACACACTGAAAGGTAGGGCACTTTTACTATAGAAACCATTGGGAAAACAAAGAAATTTCAATCAAAATGCAAAATTCACACATAATCACAATTGACAATTGTCTCATTTTTTCCCTGTTTGAAGAACATGCCATATGAAATGTTTTAAGCAAATAAATAATATATGTCACCGTATCAATAAGAGAATTATACAATCGTTTTGATAAAATCCCATTGACTCAGTGGATAAATGGTGAAAACAGTGTAATATGATTTTTATGGACAATATATCAACACAGGCCCTTCTAGGAATAAAATGTCAATACAGACCATTTCTGGACACGACCCTATTAGTCTTTGAAAAGAATTTTTCGATCTAGACGGATTTAGTAGTTATTTATACTGTGGAAACATGGATTCAAACTCGGCGATATTCAATGTAATGCGCATTTCGGTCGCTAGATGGCGCAGAGATACCCGCATTTCCCTTTAAACACAGCTTGATTATTCCGCAATAACGACGATTGTCCAGGGTAGAAAATGTCATTATTACGTAGCGTGGCGTTTATTTTGACGACACAGTAAAACCGAAACTGTCTGCTCGTCATATTTACCGCAAAACACCACTTTTCTATGTAAAACGCCCAATCACGACGCAGTATTTCAAGGGCTCACTTCCGCTTTCTTCTGATTTCTTTTCATAAGTTTCCCATTTGGTTGGCACATTGGAACACGACACTTCACAGAAATGCCATTATGCACTCATAGCACCTTGATGGGGTAAGTCATTTGTTTAGTCATTTTCTAGGTCGGGCATGGTACAGGGTTTAGTCTATAGTTTCATGACACATGTTTTGTAAAGTGTTCCGCTGGGGTTGTTCTCATCCACAAGATATGCATGCGATTTTCCATGTCATCCACTTGACAGACGTAAAACCATATGCAGGCATGGTCTTTGCGTTCTTTGAGGTTGTGTAAACTTGCCCATGATATGTTAGACACAAGTTATGAGTGACTTAAAACTAACCCGAAAAGTTGGTCAGAAAGTCGGAAGTAAGTGCACATACACCAGTGCATTGAAACTTAATAATTTAATATGGATAACCGTATTATGTTTAATGGGAGAGATTATTTTATTTGATAATAAAGTAAGCGGCTTTAAGAACAACTTTTTGGATAAAGAAATGGGCTGCTGTTGTTGTTCTACGATTTTACCATAAACACCACTAAAAGTAAGTAAACTGTCAAAGGCTTTGTGCATTACCAGAATATGTAGAGGGACCAAATTTAATCGGACGTTGTGTGCCTTGATGAATGGTCCTGGGTGCTGGTTGAAATGTTAAAATATATACCGACCGGTTGGGTGTGTAAAATTTAAAAAAAGAAAAAAAGAAATAAAGAAAAAAAAGAAAGAGAATTACTCGGAAGGCAGAAGAAGTATTGAAAATGGCCTTTCAGAGGAGACATTTATACGAAAATTTTTGCTCTCGCGCCTTCGCGTACTCGCATTTTCAAACAAGAAACGCTTCAAACACTTCGAAAATATCCTGTTCTCTGCGTGTGTGTGTGTGTGTGTGTGTGTCTGTGTGTGTGTGTGTGTGTGTGTGTGTTTTAAACATACACAGTGACATATGTGTGTGTTACCATGTGGTCTGCAAAAAACGCGCTTAAAAAAGGGCAGTTGGGAGCCAAATGTACGTACTCCATTTTTGTGTTTAAAATAAATTTTACCCTACAATCGTCGTTTCTCTGATATTTCGCACTTCCTAGACTGGGATGGGTGGGTATTTGGAGCGAGAGCGACTTTTTTCCCGTCCGCATTCAGCGATCTTTTCGATTTGAAGAAAAAACTGGACGAAAAAAAATTAAGCATTATTAAAATTATTGAAGAAAATGGACTCCCGTTTTCACATTTCTATTGTTTGGTGAACATATGGCAAACAGGTATTGGCTTTTTGGCGTTAACCTCGTATTACCTTTTGAAAACTGTTGACGAAAAGTTCAAGATATTGTTGCGGCCAAGATGTCCCAGTGTTCACTCAAAATAAGTATCTCTAACTCTTGTTTGGCTGTTGGAATGTTCATGTTAAGTTCTTGTAAGTGTAGTCGTCTAAAAAGTGAGGGGAATATATAGAAAACCAACGCTTTGTGAGTGCAGCGGGGAAACAGTGGGTGTAATATTGCAGCCTGCAATGGAGCACGTGATGTACGGTATATTCAATATGTTTTGTTTTGTGGAGAAACTCGGGAGAATAACTCACAGTGATCTCTTTAAACACACGCACATACACATACACAAGCACACGCAAAAACAGGCACATATGCGGGAAAAATCATGGATTTTTTTAAAGAGGTTTTTTGAAATATGAATAAAGAACTTTTAGCTACGAGCGACAGCGATTCATTTTAAAGTTAACACATTTGACAAGTAAGTATCCAAAAGAATAAAAAACAAAGCAATATTGTCTGTTATTTGGCATCAGTAAGTTCCATTTTTTTTAAGTTCTTCGAAACTAGACACATATTTTACTTACTCTGTTTTTGTACAATATGTCTCGGTATATGCGCGTGCTTTTAGCCCAGATTGTGGATATCTTCCGCTGTGGGGTGAAATTCAAGGATTTGAAAACTGTTCCAATACTGAACTGAAGTGACAAGTTAGACTATAATTCAATATATAACACTCGGTAAGGCAAGCTAGCGAGAAACGCTACATCGACAGATTTTTATCATTAAAAAAAACGGAAACAAGGCAAATATAATCGCCATGAATTATGCAGCAGAATTAAGCGTTCTCGAAAATCTGGAAGAATACTCGATAGTGCGCGAGGTTGTAAAGTCTGGTTAAACCCCGTAAACATATCGAAGTGAAACTGAGTTCTGTTAGAGGTCTTGGTGTCACTTATCCGATTTCCTCCATCGTGGTTTATTTCTGTTTGTATGGAAATGTAACGTCTATACATCGTCTTTATTTCATCTTTTCATAGACACCGTCAATGGATGATGAATATACGACTGTATAGACGTTGCATAAATGGCGACTATCCAGCTCTATCACAATCCATCGAGAAGTGGTGCTGTTTGTCAGGTGGTCCCATTTGTGGGATGGTCCTGTTCCGGGGTTGCTTTGGATTACTTTAAGCTGGGTGCAATGGCCGCTGACATCGTTCTTAGGCTGTTTCAGCCGCAAGCGCATTGTGGCATTCTTAACAAAGAAAATCAGCGACCCACTTGATACACCTCTTTATTTATGATGTTATGAATAGCTACGCAAGTCCCTAACCTCAAAGTTCTGCACTTTCAATGGGGCTTTCGGTAAGACGTATTTGCTTAAGCACAAGTTACCACAGTTTTTCCTGTTCTTTCAAAACACTTTCCCGGATTTTAAACTGAATTTGTAATATTTTTCGAAATTTATACAAAAAAATTACACGGATGTCTCTATTTCGTATTTTATTGCTAAAAGCGTCCGATATAACAATTTTTGGCGGAAACTGACACTTTAGAACGCGGAGGGTTGGCGGGGGGGGGGGGGGGGTGGGGGGGGTGGGGGAGTGGGGGTGACTCTTGAAGTACGAAATCGTCATGAGCTAGTGTTCTTTTAGCTACGATATAAGAAATCTTCTAATTGCCAGCCCTGACTCCCAACAAAAAGTCCCGTGAAAAATAATTATGATGTAGTCTGATGTGTCATATTTGTAGTAACATTTTGCCGTTTTTTCTTAATATCATCACCGTATGCTGGACATCCTGGATAATCACAATGTGGATTTGTGTAGGATTAGCTCAACTAATCCTTGGCAGATCCACAGCACGAAAGCACACCATCAGGAGTACACTAATCCAGTCCGGATTAGCTAATTCTAAGCAAAACCGCAGTATGTACGATCACCACATTTGCTTAGCTTAAAATTGTGATACCGTAATAACGTTGCGCTGAAAAGTAACGTCGTATCCTGATGCAAAGTGCGTAAGCTATAACCTAAGCAAATCCGCAGTGCTAAAGGCACTGATTTTGACCGGCCACGATTAGTTAGGCCACGTTTTAAGCTTCACTAGCAAAATAACAAAGGATTAGCTTTGCTCAGTTGAACGTGGTCGAACTTGAAAATGTAAGCAAATCTTAAGCCAACCCACGGTAAAAGAAAAGAGCACACATATTCCAACCCATGGGAAAGTCTGTAATGGCAAAAGGTCGAGCGACGAAATGTCCAAAGTGGTAAGCGCGACAAAAGGTCGAAATTTGATACATACTCTAGCAATGCAAAAAAAAAAAAAAAAAAAAGAGAGAGAGAGAGAATTTATTACTACAAAATACACTAAACAGACTAAAGTCTAAAGGATTTATTATCACAAAATACACCAAATTCCAAATCAGCCAAAAATAACAAACTAGTGATGTCCTTTTCATGACGCGAACGAGCACCCAAATGCTTGGGTGATTAAAGCCTGCGAGATTTAAAAATCGCTGATTCCACGCTTCGGGGATGTTGGCTCGCGGCTAGTTGTTTGTCATTGCTTAGTACACGTTCCAGACTGCGGTCTTTGATGGATTTGAGTCAAATTAAAGTACAATTAAACAACTGCCTGAATGGATTCGGTGTTTTTTATATTTCAGCAAAATGGTGCTTAATTTCAGCAAAAAAAAATAATAATAATAATAAAAATAATAATAATAAAATTCAGCTGAAAAACACATTACATTTCAGCCAATTTAAAACAATAGCATTGCATAACTGAGTCAATAAAATCAAACTACAGCACAGTTTCACTTTTGCGACGATTAAAGATCGGTCTTCGCCTGGTACTTGTGACCCATTGCAGAGATGTAATTCAGTTACCGTTGATTTGTTATTGTCAGTTTTTAAACGAGCTTTACATTTGTCATTAGAACATCTCCATGAAACGTCACCATTTTTGCAACATATGCTTAGCGATATCGGTGACCGTCACATATAATCCCAGGCTTGCCTCTATTTGTATCTAAAATTTCTATTTCCATGTTAGCATTTTCAGAGTAAAATTTTCATGTTTTAGTGTAAAACTGAAATGAATCCAAATTCCAACGTGTTTTGAAACCAAGTGATTTACAAAGTGAACATCCCCAAAATTTAAAGAAGAGATGATATATTATGAACTGATAAAGAAAGCTTTACATATAGACTGGTGGTTTCCTTTATTAACACTTGACAAGCCTTTGGCTTGCAAGGGTTATCTAAATTTGTGCGAGCAAAATTCGTCCTTTTTTCTTCTTGACAGTTTTTCCGATTTTTCTGGACTCATGAAGAGCTTGATCTGAACATGTGCATGTCACTTTTTATTTTCGTCTTTGATTTCGTTTTCTTTGTTAAAACGCCATGTGAAAAGAATGTATTTTTTGCAAGTAAATGAGGGGCATTTAACGCTTAGCACAGAACACACAGTTGTTGAGCTTTGTGCGAGCTCTCACTCCGCAAATAGATAACACGGCGTATGCCTGGTCAGTGAATAAAACCTTACGTCAGCAAAAACCAAACACTACTCGGCTTATAAGACGTATTCAAGCCGTGTTGTTTGCAATATATTATTCAAGAAATAACCCATTCAAGGAAGTATTTTTGTCAAATTTTGCCAAGTGTTTAACATTTCGCTAGCGGAATGAGCTTCTAGTTTGGGTTGATTTTAGTAGATTTAAAGCTCTAAAACAACCACATCAGGACCTTCCCGGTTTGTCACAGCGGGCAATGTCTGGCCCAAGCTGGGCGTGTTCATGAGGGATCGAGTGTAGGTCTGATGTTATCGAATATGATGTAATCGCGTGATGTTGATCTTGGCCGAATCGTAGCAATTTTTTGGCTGAAATGCAACTGGGTAGCGAAATATTTTGGCTAAAATACAACAGTGGCATTGGATTATTAGTGAATTGGGATGAAGAAGTTAATTGCATTTTGGGCTGTCTAGACTAATCTATCTCACAGCACAGCAATCGCCGGTCACTGATGTGACAATAGAACAAAGAACGTTTGATGCTTTTATTAAAATTCCCAATGATGGAACTAAAATTAATGTTTATTAATAGATTGAAAAAAAAATTCGACTTTTTGTCGCGTTTTCAACTTTCGACCTTTCGTCACTCGACTTTTAGTCACCCGACCTTTTCGCACTCGACCTTTTGACTTTTTGTCGCTCGACCTTTTGTCATGGATCCATGCACATATGCCTCGATGTTTTGACAGAAAACTTGACTCGACTGAAAAAAAAATTCAGAGACAAAGACACCTCACAGTTAAAAGATGAAAGAGTGAGAAATGTGTCGTTTTACTTGCTTTGTTTATTGAAAGGAAATACTTCTGCAGCTTGGAAACTCCTACACAGAATCCGCATAAATGCACTAGAATTTTCTACTGGAGCTATATCAAGACAGAAATTAATATAAGTTGCCGGGCGGGGGCAAAAGGGGGGGCGGGGGGGGCGGGGGGGGGAGTATTTGACTCGTTTTGCCGTCTTCGGTAAGTACAAAGCTCGCCACACACGCTACAAAAAGTACTGACATTCTTAAATGATTGCGATCATAGCGATCTGTTTTATAGGCGAACAAGAAGCGAAAGTGTCATAAGGCCGTTATTATTTTGGATTATGGTATGTTTCTTACTAATTTCAAAAGCTGTGACATCACTTTGTTCCGGTTTCCTTGTTCAAACCGCTAACTTTTAAGTGTATTTAAACAAAGGAGTGTTAATTCTATCTGAAAATTTAAGAACTGTGACATGTTCCGCGTCGCAGCATCTAATTTTATCTGAATAAAATGAATTTACTTTGAAAATGTTTGAAAAAAACCTGGTTTGATAAAAATTCGGCATCAACCAAAAGTACAAAAAGAAAATAAAGGATTTTGGTAAGGGCAAATCTCTTTTGGCGTCTATGTAATTTGTATGAAAAGTTTCTGTATTGTGAACACAATCGAGGCTATTTGTTACGCAGACCCTGTGGTAGGGAGCGGGGGAGGGGGTGGCGCTGGTGAGAACTTTGCTTTGAATTAGTATTTTCTTGGTGTACTTTCTTACAAAGACTAAACGCTCATTGTTTATCTTTAAAAAAATTCGTCTGATATTATTATGTAATTTGAAACTTAAAGACTGACAGAAAACATGTTAAAAGGAAATGACAAAGCAGTAATCTTTTAAAGGGTAGAGTTAACTTCTGCTATCTTAAAATTATTCTGTCACTATCTGCATTAAATTTGCGAAATGTGTTTTGTGTGCAGCAAAAGACTCCTCAAATCCGGCGTTCAAGCCTATGCAGGCGCTTTCTCCATGCCACTGAGCGATGTTATTTTTGGTTACGGGTTACTCCCTGAAAAAAGAAACTTTCCCGGCGGATAATTTTGTGATTGTGTATATGTGTTTCACCAAAAAATCGTTTCCACACCGGGCTGTTGCGTCGGCGTAGTCCATATTGCGCTCCGGATGTTGCCCAAATGTCTGCTGTTTCGTTGGTCTTCAATGATTTTGCCATCTTAGGGTGGGGGGAGGGGGGACTCGCGTACCAACTGGTTACCATGTGTGTCCAGGACTTTTTAACACTTGACAAGGCTTTGGCTTACAAGGGCTATATGAATTTGTGCGAGCAGCCGTTAGTGTCCTTTTTTCTTGACATTGATCGGATTTCCTATGTTATCTCCTTCACTGGCACTACGGGCCCTAGGGCCACGAAACTTGAGATTTAGGTAGAACTTGATATGAAGGTATGCATGACACTGTTTATTTTCGCCTTCGATTTCGTTTCCTTGTTTAAAACGCCATGTGAAAAGAGTGTATTTTTTTGCCAGTAAATGCGGTGCATTTAACGCACAGCACAGAACAAGCAGTTCCTCAGCTTTGTGGAAGCTCTCACTACGTAAATAGATAACACGGCGTATGCCTGATCAGTCAATAAAACCGTAAGTCAGAAAAAACCAAACACTACTCAGCTTATATAAGACGTATTCAAGCTGTGTTGTTTGCAATATATTATTCAAGAAATAACCCATTGAAGGAAGTATGTTTGTGTTTTTAATTTTTTTTCAAGTGTTTAACATTTCGCTAGCGAAATGAGGTTCTAGTTGAAGCTGTTACTACACGCGAATGCTAATTTTGAAATAATACCCCTTGTTTAACCAAACTGTTGAGTGAAGTTCCGAAATGATTGAAAAATACCTCCCCCCTTCTTTTTTTTAAACAAAATTGGCACTCCGTCTACTGTTTTTGACCTGTTACGCATGTTCAAAATAAATAAATAAAAAAATAAATAATGCAGTGGGAAAAGACAATGGTTTTTTCTTCCCTTTTATGTATGATATAAAAATGTATGTTTATAGAATCTTTTCACCACAAACTGACATCCCGAGATGACAAAAGGCGTGACTCATGATTGCTACAAGTTCATGAAATGTGAACAAGAGCTTCAGAAGCATTATGCATAAGTGCACTAAGTTCTAAGTATATATGTAGAAATAATACGGGTTTATTGTTTTTGTCCAAAATATGAAACACATATGTAAATACATGTAGATGACTGATATTTGCCAAGTGTGCTTTCGTTGCAAGGTTATGCGTTCGTTTTATGCAGTGGATCCCCCACTTATCGAAGTCGAATGAGTCGAATTTCATGTTTGCTAAAACATAAATAAGTAAAACTTGAAGTTCAAAGGCCACCGGCGAGATCTGCAGTCTTACTTTTCCTTCTTTACATGTGTGTAGATGTGCAACCGGCTAAAGCCTCCCTGCTGAAGAGCCCCCGTAGCGAATGCGCTCCCGTTTTTCAGAATTTTTCTCTTTTTTAAATTTTTTTTTTTGGGGTATATCCATTTTTCTTGGCGAATTAAGAACATTCGGCTTTTTCACCTTTATTGCTGTCTATTGTCCACTTTATTGTTTTCTGTTTATTGTTTTCAGCACTGAAAGTAAATGAAAGTATCTTTGGGGCCAAGCGGTATGTTAATGGTTGAGATGCTAAATACTACTACTACTACTACTACTACTACTACTACTACTACTACTACTACTACTACTAATAATAATAATAATAATAATAATAATAATAATAATAATAATAAACATAATAATAATAATAATAATAATAATAATAATAATAATAATAATAAAAGAAGATCAAAGAGCCTTTAAAGTGTACATTGCTGCTCCTTTTTTAATTAAGCAATTTTACAGGCCTTCAAAAAACGTTCCTAGTTTTTCCTCAAATTTGTGCCTAGTTTTTCCTAGTTTTTTTTTTCGAAGCAGGTTTCTAGTTTTTCCTTGTTTTTTTTCGCGGACCGCTGGAAGACCTGCATTTTATGAATAACCAATTTCACATTTCCTATAAAAACAATAATATCTTCAGAAGAAAAAACGGGCACACAGCCGGGGCCGCTTTGACTTATACCCTGGAGGGGGTGGGGGAAGAAGAACAAACGCACCAACTGCTTACCATGCATGTTCGTGAATTTTTAAAACGACCCGTAAAAGCGGAGTGCTGATTTTGAAATAACACCTCTTTTTTTAACCATACGCGAAGAAAAATCCGAACCGCTTTTTGTGGGAAACGCGGCATACTTAATGAAAATTACCCCCTTTTAACAAAATTGCACTCCGCGCGGACCGCATCTGACCTCAAAATTTCCCTCCTTTCCTGGTATTTTTTTTTTTTTTTTGGGGTGGGGGGGGGGGGGGACACGCTAGCAACACATTTAGGATATCGATATTATGGCCACGCTGTCAACTGCAACAACTAGGCCAAGTTATAACACTACATTTTTTTAGCAAGTTCTTGGTCAACTGTAACAAAAAATGGTCTAAAAATAATTAGTCCCGCCGCCGCCGCGAAGCTCGAAGCGGAGGACTATTGAATTCGGGTCTGTCCGTCCGTCCGTCTGTCAACATTTCGGATATGATGTCTTTTGTTTGATAGATCTCAGAAACTACTGGAGGGATTCCATTTAAACCTTGCATAGGGAAGGAAGGGGTACATAAAATTTGACCAACCGCAATTTGACCAACAGAAATTTGACCAACTGCAATTTGACCAACCGGAATATGGGAAATATAGGATATAGGAATATAGGAAATAATATAGGTTGTAGTTGTGCACCTGGGTATAAATGTGTCTTGGGGACTTCGTCGAAAATCCAAATATTTTCGGCCGTTCAGCATCTGGATAGGATGTCTCTTGTGCAATAGATCTCAAAGACTTGCGGAGGGATTCCATTTAAACCTTGCGTAGGAAAGAATATAGGGTGTACTTGTTCACCTGGGTGTAGGTTTTGCCGGTGTAAGGAAACGTTTTGACCCCCAAAATAAATCGACCCCCCGGTCGATTTGTTTTAAAACAAACAGACCCTCCGGTCGATTTGTTTTAAAACAAAAAGACCCCCCTGAAATGTTTTAACCCCCCTTATTTTTTTGCTTGATTTCTTTATTTATTTTCACATGTGGGCAGCTTATTAGTTTCTTTAATTGAAATAAAAACTATATCCATTACTAACGATTTATTTAGCAACTAACATCTACATTTTCAAACACGAAAACACTTCCAGTACCACTAACATACAGTCACCTCAATAATGGCATTTCAATGGCTCACAATGGTCATTTTGATTGACCAAATAGATATTCTCGTCTGTGTGCGTTGTGTACTCTTCAAGCTGCTCACTTTTATATACATACCTTATTGATGCCCGTATAATCCGGATTATATCTGACGGGTGCGACACCAATTGACATTGATGGGACCATTGAGTGACATTACTTCGTTTTGATTAATCTCTTACTGATGTTTTCCTTGCATGAAGTATGTTTTTATTGATGTTAATTTATGTTGATGGAACTCCGGAGCATTTTTCGACGAGTTAAAATAATAATTTTCTACATCAAAAGGTAGAAAATGCTTAAAATCGTATTTAAAAAGCATATATACCTTTTTTGCTTCCATTTTATATTTAAACATCATTATTTGAAGGGGGGTCATTTTATTATAGGGGAGGTCTGTTTGTTATGACGGGCATTCCTAAAATAAATCGACCGGGGGGTCTGTTTGTTTTAAAACAAATCGACCGGGGGGTCGATTTGTTTGGGGATCGAAACGTTTCATTACACCGGCCGCCGAAAAATGTGTCATAGGGACTTTGTCGAAAATCCAAATATCCCCGCCGCGTAGTGCCAAAGGGGATGTCTTCTGTGAGATAGATCTCAAAGACTACCAGAGGGATTCCATTTAAACCTTGCGTAATGAAAGAATGTGGGGTGTAATTGTGCACCCGTGTATAGGTTTTGCCGGGCGTCGAAAAATGTGTCAGTTTGACAGATGACAACGACAGACGTCTTGATCAACCAAGGGAGCAGCTTCACACTTCATTACAACATGTAAAAAACATTTCGGAGTTAAAGTGATCACACGAGCATTTTCTCTACCGATTTCTTAAAATTAATTCCCCACAGACGAGAAGGCTCGTTATATATCTGAATAATCCATTGCAACTGTAAATAAATGCACTTAAATTAATGGCATTTCTGCGTCTCATCCTAGGGCAGGAAAGTGATGGACCTGTTTTACCAAGAACTTGATGATTTAAAACCTGACCTAAATATCAAAGCTGACATCGTGGCCCTGTTGTAGCCGGCCCAAAATGCCGTGTCCTAAATGTCCCTGGCATATTCGTTGGGCATGCTTGTATTATCAACCACTGCAACGAGGCCGACAAAGCTTAGCGGCGTCGAATAGCAAGTTATGTTGATCAAATTGTCAAATTTTCAAAATGTCAATTTGTCAGGACCAAAAAATGTATAATAAATATGTGTTTTTGAATGTAAAAGTCTATTTTTATGCTTATTCGCGAAAATATAATTTATAAATCAGGGTTAAAAGATAAAAACAGTGCATTCTGTTGTCAGAAAATCCCAAGCTATGGAAAAGAATACATTGTTTCGAATCTTTTGACTGACTTAAAAACAGTGTTCTGTTGGGAAATAAGCATGTTTTCTGAGCAAAGAACCCAGGCTAAATATTTCACGAATTCACTCTAAATATAACAATAGACTGCTCATAATTATGTCATTAAATTGACAGGATGCTGATTGTATCACAACAAACTGCTCATGTTACGTCATTCAATAAACAACTGAGTATTGTTCGTCAATAATCTACTCGAAACACTTCTCAGAATATGTCGATTCCTCAGGAGAAGTGATGAATATTTAGTGTTTGGCATTCAAATCATAAAGCCCAACATGAATCACAAACAATCAATAAATCAAGGGCAAGGTGGTCAGGGCTGTTCCGGACAAGGTGGTCAGGGCTGTTCCGGACAAGGTGGTCAGGGCTGTTCCGGACAAGGTGGTCAGGGCTGTTCCGGACAAGGTGGTCAGGGCTATTCCGGACAAGGTGGTCAGGGATATTCCGGACAAGGTGGTCAGGGCTGTTGCGGACAAGGTGGTCAGGGCTATTCCGGACAAGGTGGTCCGGGCTATTCCGGACAAGGTGGTCAGGGCTGTTCCGGACAAGGTGGCCAGGGCTATTTTTGGACATGCTATTGATTATTGCAAATATGTAGAATGAGACTCGTAAAATGTTTTGTTTTGTCAGTTCAACTGCGTGCTATGGTGGTTCGGACGCTTGCTTGCTAAACAAAAGGTTCTCAGTTCGAAACCAACCTACCGCTTTTAGTACGAGCCTTCAAGTTAAACTTTCACTAACACTTTACGCAAGGGGCCCTCCTGCCTTTGAAAAAGAAATCATACGATCGTAGCGACGAAAGTCAAAGACACAATCGTGATAATGAAATGAAAATTAGCGTGGATTCGTCACTCAGAAAACGCGCTAAAACAATGGGAAAATCACCAACGTTGTTTTAAATAATGATATAAAGTAAAAATAATAATTAAAGTGTAATTTCTTGAGTTATCGCAAATGAGCTAGGGAAATTAAAAGGAAAACTGTTCTCTGGAATCCCGGATTCAGTTCCCGGTCATGCGAAAAAAAAAGAAGATTCTAGTTTACGCCAAACCGGGAATTTTTCCCGCGATCCTGGTGCAGTGATAAGCGGAATAAGTTAAACACCATTTTTCCCGTATACTAATTACATTTATGCGTGATGGATTCAGGTCCAGGGGAGGGGGTAGGTAGTTGCACTCAGACACGGCATGTGAACAAAATGCTTGATTATAATTTAACATATTATTCTGTTCTGTTATCCCACCTAGAATTTAATTGTTATCACTTTTATCTGACTCCCACGTTTTCAGATTTCTCTGTGCAGACTTCCTCTTTGTTATGCCATTAAAAATATATATTTAAGCCTCCATCAGAAAGCGAGAACTGTGATTGGCTATAATGTTATCTGGTATTTGCATGTTGAAGATGCAAACAGATTTCTTCACTGATCAAATTTGTTTCTTTTCATTTTCAGGGACGGTTAAGCTGTAATCTTCAGTTTGTGAAAGCATACGGAACCTAAGGCTTGTGCTAAATCAACTTCTCAAGAACTTTTTAAAAATGGCGCATGAAAATGGATTATGGAGGAAATGTACCATATTGTGGTTATTGATGCAGTTAGGGCATATTTACGTTGTGGCTTCCGAGGATTCTAATCTTATTCAACGTAAAGAGTGCGGGAATTCGTCATCAGCACTACAGTTAATGATTCGTTCATCTGACCCTGAGGTCATTTACGCCGCCAGCGACACTCATATATGCAAACTCACAAAAGACGATGGCCAAGTTACACGTGGGTCGTTTGACGTTGCAACACCAAAAGTATTATTACAAGATCCAAATAGCAATAATTTGTTGTTTTGTGGAACTGCAAATTCAGGGCAATGCCAAATTATCGACAGAAATGATCTCACACCGAAACAGTCACTAACCCAGCACGAAGACTATGCGTATCTCGGGGGGAATAGAAGCAGCTTTGCTTTTTTCAGTAATGCTGGCTATATATCGGGGGAGAATAGACAAGTGTTGTACGTAGCGCATGAAAAGTCGTACCCCGGGGATGACGAACCCATTTTGTCCTCGCGGGACCTACAGATTACTGGTGGTAGCTATAAAATTGAACTAATAACGGAATCAGATGAATATGGCTATTACTACCGTCAGATCGACTTAGAACAAACCATCCGCGATTATTATCCAATCCGCTATGTGCATGGCTTTGTGCATGGCAGTTTTGTGTATTACATCACAGTACAAAGACAAGACATTGATCCGAACCTGCCGTTTACGACGCACTTAGTCCGCGTGTGTCAGAATGACGATAGCTATAATTCGTACGCAGAGATCGAGCTGCAGTGCAGCGCTTCGGGAGAGATCGACAACACTCGGCGGACCGTGCATGGGGTAGCCGAGGCGGCGTTCTTACACAACGACAACAATGATACGGCATTGTTTGTGGTCTTCGGCAAATCAAACTCTGGGAAGGCAGTATCAGATAAGGAACTGGGCTCTGGTGCGTAAGTAACGGAATGTGTTCTGGGTGGTGGTGGTGGTGGTGGTGGTGGTGTGTGTGTGTATGTGTGTGTGTGTAATTGAAAACAAGTACATAAAAGAAAGGCCATATTCTAACATAATATCAGGTACGCAGATCGTTGTTCAATGCCGATATCGGAAGGACGCCGTTTCAATGTAGCGGCATTGTATCGAGGTTGCCATGATTGACTAACTGTCTGATGAATTCTAAAGTTGATGTTTTGATGGATTTGCTTAATTCATTTGTTTCTTGATTTTTAAAAGAAGGTATTGAAGTTAAGCTGTCAGCACAGCCTGAAATTAAGGAACAGAAGCATTGTATATTTCTGTAAATGCGGCAAATGTATGTTAATTTGATATAGAAATTAAACCAAATTTGCATTACCTTTTCAGTTGTGTGTAAATTTCCTTTACTTGGCCTTCAAGAAAAGTTCTACGAGATCTTCTCCCAGTGTTACGACGGGAGAGGCCATCGACTGCCCTGGATCACTGATGGCATGGTCGGATGCGCCGCAGACGTGAGTGTGGACCAGCATTCCTTGCTTACAAAACGAACTGCGTCGCCCCAGGTTTGGGGGGGGGGGGAGGTTGTGGTGGAAGTGGAATGAGAGGAAGGGCTGGGTGTTGCAGCAGCAGGGGGGGGGGGGTGTTTAGGGTGGAAGTGGAATGAGAGGAAGGGCTTGGTGTTGCAGCAGGGGGGGGGGGTGGGGTGGTGTTGATGGGAAGAGTCGATCATGGAGGAGCATACGAAAACGCTTTCTGATGATTAAGTCTGAATAAGGGACATAGTGCAGTGTGTCGACAGGTTGCCTTTCTGTTTGTTCTGCATCACCACCAGTACGATTCCAGCTCCGATTGAAAATTAGAATAGTATCCCGTCGGCTCTTTGAAGTAAGGTTATTTTTTTACGGGATTACCACCCCTCGCCCCCCCCGGTGTCCATAAAATGATAGGGTTTTGCGATCGGAATGGCTTTCAGTTTTTCCCGCCTTCGTACCTGAACCCTGTCTGACTTATAAAGCGAACCTTTTTAAAATCCAAATTCCGTCGGGAAATAACTAAAAACTGCTGTCAGTTATCGGAACAGTGGTGGCACATGTTTGTCAGTTCACGGGTGCCTGTGTAGGTTTTTGTGCTTGCAGTCACGGGCATGGCACTTGTCTCAATGTTATCAAATGCAACTTTAAGAAATAGCATGCGTCTTAAAGCCAAAAAAAAAAAAAAACTGCTTAAAATAGACTATGTTTTCATAAATGACTATGCCATATTGTCTCACATAATTGTGTTGTTTAGGACATAGAGAAAAGATACATACATGATGAAAAGCTGGACTATTGTCTTTCTTCTGGAATTAACCGAGGCGTAGGATATGGTTACGCCACTGTTGCGAAGCCACTTTACAGAACCACAGCTGATGCTGGGTTTGCAACATCAATTGTGGTTCAAACACAAAATGATTTGGAAGTGATCGTTTTAGGCACGACGCAGGGTGACTTGCATCAGGTAATGTGAACTACTTTTTGGGGCTTTGAAGATGGATTTTACATAGTGGGCCATTCATCTAACCAACTGGTTACCTTGCGTGTACATGACGTTTTAAAACGATCCTTAAACGCGGAGTGTTAAGCTTGAAATAATGCCCCCTTTTTTAACTAAATGCGGAGTACAGTTCTGAAAGAAACCCCCTTTCTTGGGTAACGCGGAGTACTGAATGACAATTACTCCCTTTTTTTAAGGTGGCACTTTGCGCGGACGGCATCTGACCTTAAAATTAACCCCTTTTCTCCTTGTTTTTTGGATACGCACAGTAACACATATGATACCCCTGGGGGGGGGGGGGGATTTTAATCTGTAGATTTTGCGGCGCTATTGCCGAACTGGCGACTCCAGCGTGTCTGGCTGTTAACACGCTCAATGTCCTACGCCTGCTTTTTTCTAGAGCATTGAAAAATCACGTATTGGTGAGGAGAATTGGGGTTGGTGGGGAGTTTTTTTCGGGGGGGGGGGGAATGAGTTGTTTGGGAGATAAAAACCCAAAAGCGCGGATTTGGAACGTAAAAGCGCGGATAAAAAGGACGTAAAAGGGCGGAGAAAAAACGTAAATGCGCGGATCTTTTTATGTAGCAAAAGCGGGGAAAATCACAGGTTTACGTGCAGCTGATTAAAAGACAACGGTGGTAAACACAAATTACACAGCTTTTTAACCCCACTCTCAATGTCCATCTACAGGTGAAATTACATTTACAAAGTGACAGCTCGAAATTTATGTCCGATACTTCTAACAAAGTCTTTCCACGTAATTTCGTGATTTGTCATCTCCGCATGTTGTTGCTGGAGAAACTGAAGTTTTTCTTACTCTTTTTTGGTTGCTAGTTTTGGCGTATCCAAACTCCTAATGGTGAACTAATTCGTGGTTTATATACCGTGAGCGACTTGCAGAAATGCGAAAACCGACGGGTTTTGTGAATAAAACTCCTGATTGAAATGAGAGTGAAATGATTCACACCCATTGTTCGTACGCCGCCTGTCACAGTTGATTATAATTTCAGCAACGGGACAGATAATACACAGCACAGCACGTCTGCATGGCGCCGTTTGCACAGAGAGAGTATTTTATGTATGCAACTGTGTTAACCAATTTTCCTGGTGTATCAAAAAAAATCACCCATTTTACCAAGTTAAGGAATCCGTGTATCTGACTACTTTCTTTCCGCGCTTTTAATACCTTTTTCTCAATGATTATTCCGCGTTTTTACGTCCTGGTCGTTTGGGATTGGTTACGATTCTTGTGAGGGTTCGGGAAGGACTCGTATAAGTTGTCGATAAGTATTATTTTGGATTTTAGATTGCAATTCGACAAGACCACGACAATGTTGTGTACAAAACGACACGCATCGGCGGTAAACATGATAACCAGACAGTTGCAAGATCTATGTTGCTAAGCAACGATAGTAGTTATGTATACGCAATGGTGGGAAATGAGGTATGTATAACACAAGTTATGGGACTCGTATATCGGCTCTACATTTTTTCGGGGTGCACGGAAGGGAAGGGGAAATGACAATGTTGTTGGGGACTTGATATTTATGGAAGCGGATTGTTTTTTGCCCCAGATAGTGGATTTTCGAGAAATTTCTAGCACGAAGGGGGTTTGCCACAACATAATACCTTGGATTCCCCGGTGTTTCACAAAACATTAAATTAATATTATAATTTGGTGACTGCACATAGATTTAGTTTTATGACAACTGTTCGTCGAAAAAAGTAACACAGTTAATTATGTCTCGCCAACCAAGGGAAGACATGCAGGGGTCGTACGTTCTGTGTGTGTAGTTGTGGGTCTGTGTCTGCCTGAATCTGTTGTGCATAAAATGTTGTCTGCAAGATATCTCGGAAAAGAAAAGTCGGATCGACTTCAGACTTGGTCTGTTTATTCTTTGGGTAGGTCGGACGGCTCTGTCAAAATTTGACAGGTGTTATTGTATCAAGGAAGGCGTATACCGTATACCGTCATTACAGAAAAATCTTATGTGCAAAATTTCTCAGTCGCTGAACATAGGAGAGAGTTCAAACTGGATGGGATTGTTGCTTGATAGGTCCGAAAGGTCCTGTTAAATTTTGTCTTGAGTAGAGCGAATGAGTACGGCATATTGCGTCATTATGTAAAATATGTAAATATTTTGAACAGAATATTGTGTGCAAAAAGCACAAGGGAAAGTCGTGTCGCCTTCAAACTTTATACAGTTGTTTCTGGGGTTGGGCAGTATCCCAGGATAAAAAATGTTGCATATAGTTACATGCTGAAAATTTCTGGAATATTTTGGCGGTCATTGTTGTCAACAATGTGGTGTTTTCTTTGAATTTATCGTAATGAATTATGATTATAGTTACAGAAAAGTAAAACTGTATTTTAATTCCGTATATGGGAAATGGGCATTGCACAACCATGGATTTGGTCTCAATTGAAAGTGTGCGATATATCCGTGTGCACTGATGTTTTGCGTGCACTGGCCGCTCTAATTTAGCACTCTTTATTTTTTGTTTTTATAAATAACTTGCAACTTCGTGATACTGGTCTGCAAAAACTGTTTAAAACACATAAAATACCGAAATAAAATTGCTAATAAAAAAAGGATAAATGCATCGTTATCACCCTACGCTTTGCGACATTGACAAGTAATGTTTTTTTTTTTTTTTGCTAATGTTAGGTTATCAGTGTGAATATTGCTAGCTGTAGTTTCTACACCGACTGTGTGAGCTGTGCACAGAGCAACGACCCATTGGACTGCGGCTGGTGTGGAGGGAGGTGTACCACGCGTCAAGAATGCACCTCCACACCTTTCTGGATGCCAAACTCGTGTCCACCAATAGTTGAAAAAGTAGGGCTGCTTTGGTATCATTCATCCTTACGGGACGGGTAAGGGAGGAAGGGGCTAACAGACTACATAATTTCCGGTAAAGGAACCCCTGTTGTGAGAAACGCTAGAATTTAGCCTTCAAAGCAACATCATTCTGAGGTCGTTCACACGCCACCACGGTTTGATTCGGATTACTTTCAGATTTGATATATGAATCATCTATATTTGGTTCTCGTTTGATAAAATTACTTCAAGCCTTGTGGTACTATGTTAACTAGATGTCGGCTAGGCACAATGCTCTGGAAATTGTTTATGTTATTATTTTAATCAGTATAACAAACTAAAGAAAAACATAAATCGCTATCTCAAAGCTGAGAAGAGAGAAAGAAGGAACGAACTGAGTTATATTTTGATTGAGGAAGTTATAAAATGCAGAGCTTTCTCGTAACACGAGACTTATATAAGAATATTATGAGAACAGTATCCGATAGCCATGTATGTGTGTCCTGTTTCTTTCTGCCGGAGTTCTAAGTACCCAATGGTCTCTACAAGTCTCTAAATGCAATTATTTCTATTTTTTTATTATCATACTGCTGCAGTTCCATCCTATCGCTGGTCCGACAGAAGGGGGAACCATGGTAACCATCGAGGGCTCACATTTTGGCAACTGGAGCGCGGCGCCTGATATCAACATCAACATCGGAAATATGGCCCAATGTGAAATTACGGAGAAGCAGGATAACAGGTCGCCATGTTTATTTATTACCGGGGGGGGGGGGGGGTGAGAACCTGATAGAGGGTTAGTGATTTCTGTGTAAACCCTGCCAAACTATATCACTTGTATACCTTTCGAACGTCATGCTACCCTCTAAGGGTAATATCAAGCATTATGTATCATGCAGTTGCTAAACACATTGTTGGTATGTAAAAGAAAAAGTGGTGTCCACTCCACATCTAGAACCGCCAGTCCATGAGATGAACCAGTTTAAAACTTGAGTGCGTAGAAAAAAAAACACTGACAGCTGAACGCTGAGCTAAATTTAAAAAAGATTTAGTAGATTTTAAATTTTAAAATAGAATCGAAAAAAATATACATGCTAAAAAAAGTTTCAAAATCCGTTTGTGATTTGTTTTACACCAGGATTATTTGCAAAACTGAGGAATTCGATCCTTTAACAAATGGATCCGTCGACATGGCAACGCTAAGCTCAAGTGGTAAACAAGTTAGCTTACATGGCAGCATCGCGCTGTACAGTTACAAGGTAAGCAATCCCCCTCCCCCCCACCCCCACCACCCACCCCCATCCCCCACCCCCACCATTCTATGGCTCAGTTTTCTTGACGACGTCAAGTTGGTTAGAAAATATAACTAAATAGAAAATAAATAAATTAAGTGATAATAGTATGTAAATACTGGATATTATCCAGAATGCAGTGCAGAGGAAAATTGTACACACTGTAATGGACGTATTGTCGTTGTATAGAATGTCGTTATAACGATTGTTGTAATCATTGTCGTGGTCGGCGACATCCTGTTGTGAATATTTCCATGAGCGTATCGTAGATCGTGGTCGTTGATCTACTGCTGTAGGGATTGCTATGACGTCATTCTCTCTGGTTAAGTGTTGTGTACACACCGTCTTAGAATGGATGTCTGCGGGCGCAATCTTTTTTGCACAGATTTTCCGCGAGCGTATAGTCTTAGATGGAGAATGACGTGCTTTAGTTAAATAGATTGTAGTGAGCGTGGTGCAGACACTTTCACGACAACACGTTCAGTAGCGCATACATTTCAGATATTTAGAAGTCAAAGATAAAGTTAAATCTAAAACTGAATCGCCTTGTCTTTCAAGGACATATTAACAAGTAAAGTGTATATTCGAAACGGCGTTTTCTTAAGCCTTTACAGCTGCATAAATAAATCTTGGCGAAAAAATCTGTTCCTGGAAGGATGACTGTGTGAACATATAGGCCAGGCATGCCCACTTGTTTCCCATTTCTTGCGGTTTCGTGATGTCATAGGTGCCTTGTATAATTTCAAGGAAAACAGTATTAAAAAAAGGAATGTTTTCAGTTTATTTCCAACATTTGTGCTGATTTAAACTTACAAAGTCACCACCATTTTGTGATGTAAAACTCAGGGGGTTTGTGTTTAATCTATATAAGTCCACTACGCACGAAAAAACAGGAAATGAGTATCACCCGCTTCTTTCAATAACCGGAAAATAAAGGCAGTTGTGAGAGCGGGGTACGGAAAAAATGGCAACGGAAAAAATGGCAACGGAAATAATGGCAACGGAAAATATGACAAAGTGAAAAAAAGGAAAAAATGGCAAATTTTGGAGGTTTCACTGAAGTTCAGTCGAAACAACGAAATTGCCTACCTTGACTACTCAGGATCAAAGAAAGTCCAATCAAAACCACTTTATGCCACTTGATGTCAGGGTATTTGGGGTGCAAGCAAAAAATGGCAAAACATAATCCCTGTGTGGGGCACCGTTAATCCTTTGATGCTCGGGTGCCAAAGTAACAATAAATCTAGTTGGGTGCATCAGGCAAAACTTATTCGCTGTGTGTACAATGCGGTTAATATTTTGGATACTCGGGTGTCAACGTAACAAAACATTTATTTGGGCTGCTTTAGGCAAAACTTAAACCCTGTGTATACAGTATTGCTAATCCTATGAATGTTCGGGTGCCGTCACAACAATACATTTATTAGGGCCGTTGTCTAGAATGAGCAACATGCTCGTGATATTACGCTTAAGAATAAATTTGAGAAGAAAACAATTATAATTTTAGCCCCTTTTCAGGGGTTTGTTTTTGCAAATTACAGATGTTCATTCACGGAGAGTTTTTCCTGTGTTCACTATAGCTCGCTTGTTTGTGGTGTGTTTCGTTTATGCTTATTTCCCCTCCCTCAGGCTGTACGTGTGAAAACAATAGCACCGTTAAAAGGCCCAAAATCCGGAGGCACCGAGATTGTGATAACTGGATCAAACCTGGATGTTGGATCTACAATACATATAACCGTTGCTGGCTTAAATTGCAAAATAAACATGTATGTTTAGCTTATTTTTATTTGTTGCTTTGTTTGTTGCGAGAAGTAAATAATTTTTGTTATTAGAAAATGCTTGATGACGATTTCTTCGTTTACGTGTATTTGCCTTGGTGTTGATTATAGTAAATTTGCTTGGTTATTGTGTTCATTTTTAATGAAATATTACGATTGTTTCGTGCTTGTGTGTTTGATTGGAGTTCCAAAATTAGACTGAACTTACCATCACCGTAGGGCCCTAAGGGGTAGGGATGGAAGGGAGAGGGGGGGGGGGTGGACAAGAATTTGCCTGGACAGCTCAAGTGGTTTTGCCCTTCCCTCCCACCCAAATAAACGTAACCGCTACCAAATCATGAAACTGATTGTCTTTGGAGAGAGCGGGGATTGGAGGGATAGCTTTTGTTTTGGTTGAAAAATTGAAAACTTATTTTTGACAGCTGTGAAAATGCCGTTTTCCACTTGGTTTCAAGCACATGTATTTCAGTCTTTCTAATATTCGCGTGAAAGTTCTCTGTGTAGAATTCTATCGAGTTTTTTTGTTCTCAGTGGGAAGAACCAGAGAAAGCAGCTGTCGCAAAGAGTTACGTCTCTGCGTGTTTTATGTCACCAACTCTCTTTCAACTTCTTTTTTTTTTCTTTTCTGATTTAAAAAACAATTGTTAAATGTGCACAGGGAAGAAACTTTTTAGTGTTCATTGATTGAAAGCCTGGATGTCATGAAGTATATCTTTAAGAAAATTGAAATATGTGTGATATTTTGCACACAATGGAGCTTCATGAAATTAAAAAAATGTGCTTGTTGTTTTAATAACCCTCAATTGTTTGAAGAAATGCTGCTTTGTTTTAAAATTTACCATCAGTTAAACAAGTAACATAATTTTGTTAATTTTTTTTTTCCATTGAGGCGACGGAGTATGTACGGAAAACTTCTCGAAAAACAGTAGGGCATGTGCTTCCGTAACTGTACCCGGCGAAAATATGCAGACTGTAGATGTGCTGCGTCCGGAAAACTTCTGGAAAAACAGTAGGGCACGTGCTTCCGTAACTGTACACGGCGAAAATATGCAGACTGCAGATGTGCTGTGTCCGGGAAAGTTCTCGAAAAACAGTACGGCACGTGCTTCGGTAACGGTACGGGGTGAAATTATGCGTATTGTAGATGTGCCGCGTCTGCGAAAACTCTCTAAAACAGTACAGCACGTGCTTCGATAACTGTACACGGTAAAATATGCCTATTGTAGATGTGCCGTGTCCAGGAAAGTTCTCGAAAACAGTACGGCACGTGCTTCCGTAACTGAACAGGGTAGATGCGCCGTGTCGCATTATTTTCTTAATGGGCCAAACATTGACAACATAGCTAGATGACAAACACTGATAAAAATGTACATATTTTGCATTGAGACTCAGAAGAGTAACTACCCTGAGACTGCGAGACTTCTTCACCTATACTCAGTGAAAAGATGGGCTGTATTTAGCATATATTGATTTATTTTGAGTCAACCTGTAGTACTATTGAGCAGTAAGAAGATGTTGACCTTTAGATCAGCATATATGTAACTGGTCAATAATATTTTTTGTTACTTATATATGCTTTGTTACTTGGCTTAGCTAGGGTTTTTATTACAAATGACTGCAATGTCTATCAATATTTGCGTTCAGGTCACCAATAAAAAATTATTGAACTGGGAAGCGGCCAATCAGATTGCAGCTTTTACCCAAGTCATGTAACAAATTGCAGTTGTGTAACATTGTGCTGTTTTTGGAATACGACAGAGGAAATGGCTAGTTGTCAAAAAGATGGTAAAATGTGCACATTTAAGTAGACTAGTATTCCCAGCCTTCTGCGACTAAAAACGGTTCATATAAAGATTCAGCAGGTGTGCAGCGCTGCATTGTTTTTTTTTTTTTTCAAATCGACCAAAAATTGACGAAATTCTACTTTGTCAGAACAGCTAAATACATAACCATTATTACGTTCAGCCTCCTGAGGCTTGGCACAGACAATGTATATATAGTGCAGATGTGCAGCGTCGTATTGATTTTTAGATCGTCAAATATTGACGATTATTTTTTAACTTTAAAGTTTGTTGAACTGATAAAAATTAAACAATTTGTTCCATCGAGGCTTGGACTGTTGTCATTTATAACAAGAGCAATCAGTGCTTGCCATATCCCCCGCCGTGGGTGTATTTAGTAAGGCGGGTGCTGTACGTCGCACTTAAACTAAGTAGATAAAACAACTACACTATATTGTTGTTACGCTTATCAGATATGAACCGGATTCCGCTCACTAGTTTCGGAGATATCGCCTGAAAACCAAAGTACACGCTGAGAGCCGGATTTTGGGATTCTAAGTCCAAATACAGATCTAGATGGGCTTCGATCCGACCAAAACCCCCAAAAGGCACATCTAGATATCTTGGTTGTTACGCATATCAAATATGAACCGGATCCGCTCACTAGTTTCGGAGAAATCGCCTTGAAACAAAAGTGCAGATTGAGATCCGAATTTTGGGATTCTAAGTCCAAATACAGATCAAGGTGGGCTTCGATCCTATCAAAACCCCCAAAAGGCACATCTAGATGTCTTGCTTGTTACGTATATCAAATATAAACTGGATCCGCTCACTAGTTTCAGAGATATCGTCTGAAAACCAAAGTACACGTCGAGATCCGAATTTTGGGATTCTAAGTCCAAATACAGATCAAGGTGGGCTTCGATCCGATCAAAACCCCCAAAAGGCACATCTAGATGTCTTGCTTGTTACGTATATCAAATATAAACTGGATCCGCTCACTAGTTTCAGAGATATCGTCTGAAAACCAAAGTACACGTCGAGATCCGAATTTTGGGATTCTAAGTCCAAATACAGATCCAGGTGGGCTTCGATCCGACCAAAACCCCCAAAAGGCACTTCTGGATGTCTTGGTTGTTACGCATATCAAAATGAACGGATCCGCTCGCTAGATCCGCTGACATAGTTTACCACCCGCACTGATCTGACCATTCTGCACCAATACGAGTACCAGTGTATAGGGCGGATGGAGGGGCGGGGGAGGGTTAAAGAGGGCATCTTTCTACATTGATTTGGCCATTTTAGTCATGCTACATTTGCTACCACAAACCGCATAAAACCTCGTACCGCATAACTCCTCGTACCGCATTTACTCACATTGGGATGAGGGTTCTGCATCTCTGAAGCCTGTTTTTCACTTCGACTTTTTTTCTTTCCTTTTTTTCTTTCTTTTCTTTTGTTTGTTTGTGCGTGTTAGTGTGTTGTTTGTGCAGTAACTTAGCATGTTTAAGAATGTTCAGCAGTTGATGTTAATGCAGCCGAAGGCGTTGCTCTGCAGTAAACTTTGGAGCAATGTATGTAAATAATCAACCACTTTCTGCACTGCAGGTTGTCCGGGGACAGGGTGACGTGCTTAAGTATGGCTGTTCCAAATCACTTGCGAAATATCCGCAAGCGGTCGTTGCCTGAAGGGTACATTAATATTACCATTGATAACGCAGTGAGGACGTCGGAAAGTGTATTTGTTTATGGGGAGGATCCTGAGATTACGAATGTGACTCCACTCAAAAGCATAGTCAGGTAAGGATGCTATTCACAGTAGCACCTCGGATATAGTGACTACGTTAAAGTTGTTAGTTTATTAAACAACCTCATTTTTCGGTGTATCGGAAAGTGGCCCTTTTCCGAGGTTGTTTTTCTTTTGCTTTTAAGTATGTGTCTGAAATTGCCAATGGTTTTAAAATGCAAAAACATGTTTTATATTATGAATTTCGCATTTTTAAAGCTGAGAATAAAGAGATAAGTGCATCATTATTTCACCTGAAACCATTTTGGTATATGATCAGGGGTCGGTCTTTTTTCGTCGATCAACGGAAATCCGTCGATTTTGCGCCGAAAGTTGTGTCCCTCGAGATCAGCTGAATTCTACAATATCTTTTTTTCACTCTAGAGGGGGGGGGGGGGGGGGAGGGGATTCTCTGTGCTTGCAGATACTGTTAAGTTGCCAGGCGTAAAATTTTCGCCCTCGCTAATTAGCATACTGCAGTTCTTGCTATGCTTTAGTTGGATCACAATATATCATATGGACTTCGGGCCGAAAATATCACAAATTTCCCCGGCCAAGCAGGTCAAGGTCACCGAGGTATCTTTTATATGACACCGTTTAGGCCCACAGGGTCGAAAATAAGCTCAAAATGGTTCTTTCTGTAACTGTTTTTCGAGATAATGGTTAACTTCCGGTTTTTGACCTTGACCATGACCGATGAGGTCAAGGTCAGCGGGGTACCACTTATATAACGTTTTTTTTTTAGACCCAAAGGGTCATTTCATTACCCTCTATACCTCTGCCAAATGCTGTCTTTCTACGTCAAACCTTTAAGGAGGATTTTTTTCTGGAAACCACTTTGAGGTCAAAAATCCTTTGAACTCAATTAAAGGTCAAGGTAAAAAATTGCTTATTTCACGACATTTCATCATCCTCTATCTGTGTGCCAATTGTTCTACGCCAAATAGCGTAGAATGAGTTTTCTGGGAACTTGGGAAAAAAACTGAAAAAAGGGAATAAACGACCCGAATTCTTAGCACAGTATTCCCATTTGCAAAGTTTGTTTGCAACTGGGAATTACTAGCCCTATAAAAATCCCCAGCTTTCAGTATTTTTCCCCATTTTATTGATATACAAAATCTGGAAAAAAGAGAGTGATATATCAGTACTAATGTCATTAGCACAAGTGATGTACAGGAAGTGACGTCAGAATCTGGGGCTATCACCGGAAGTGACATCACTAGGGTTTAGGAAATTCACCATTCTCTCGGATTACCCCTCGCGGGGTAACTTTCGGTTCCAGTGTGACTTCACTTCCACTGATGACGTCACTTCTGGTAATTTCATAATTCTATTTGTATTATACTACAGTTTTTGATCCTTAACAATATTTGCCGTGGCTAGAAAAAAAATAATATCATAATAAAACAACACATGTCAATTTAGCGGTGGTACTGTGGTAACGGTTGAGGGAAGTTTCCTGGATTCAGTGAAGCGTCCCCACATCGTCATAGAAACCAGACAAGGCACTGAACAGTTCATGGAGGTACGAGTTTGGCACTGTTGTTGTTTTTAATTGGAAACTTTAGTTTAAAGGAAGAATAGGTCGCAGAATTAGAATTAGAATAAAAATAAAATTGTTTATCTTACTCCGTGCTATTTATATTCTGCGTACATGTTCAAACTTTATTATAAAACTAACGCCAGAGTGCAGTCGGCGTTATGCACTCCGGGACAGACGTGGATCGTACTGTCAAGATCCAGTTTATCTTAATTAGAAAATGTTTTTATTAGTCCCCCGCCGGGGGACTATAGTTTTCGGGTTTGTCTGTCCGTCTGTCCGTCGGGCCGTCCGTCTGTCCGTCTGTCGACACCTTTTTTGTTAACACACTCAAGACTACATTTTTCCACCGATTGTTAAGATTTGTATATATGGGTAGTACTAGAATGAACAAGGATCGGTATTGTAAATGAGCCATGTCGGCCCAAGGACATTGGCCCAGCTGAACTTCACAAATTTTCCCAATCCTTACTCAGTCGAATGAGTTTGTTAACACACTCAAGCCTACATTTTTTCCACCGATTGTTAAGATATTGTATATATGGGTAGTACTGGAACGAACAAGGGTCGGTATTGTAAATTAGCCATGTCGGCCCAAGGACATTGGCCCAGCTGAACTTCAAATTTTCCCAATCCTTACTCAATCGAATGAGTTTGTTAACACACTCAAGCCTACATTTTTTCCACCGATTGGTAAGATATTGTATATATGGGTAGTACTGGAACGAACAAGGGTCGGTATTGTAAATTAGCCATGTCGGCCCATGGACATTGGCCCAGCTGAACTTCACAAATTTTCCCAATCCTTACTCAGTCGAGTGAGTTTGTTAACACACTCAAGCCTACATTTTCCACCGATTGTTAAGATATTGTATCTATGGTAAGTACTGGAACGAACAAGGATTGGTATTGTAAATGAGCCCTATCGGCCCAAGGACATTGGCCCAGCTGAACTTCAAATTTTCCCAATCCTTACTCATTTGAATGAATTTGTTAACACACTCAAGCCTACAATTCTGGATCGATTGTTGAAATCTTTTAGATATAGGAAGTATTGGAACCAACAAAGGTCGGTGTTGTAAATGAGCCCTGTCGGCCCAAGGACATTGGCCCAGCTGAACTTCAGAAATTTTCACAACCTTTACATACTGGAATGAGTTTGTTAACACACTCAAGCCTACATTCCTGCATCGATTGACCAGATATCGTAACTATGAGTAGTATTTGAATCAACAAGGTTCGGCGTTGTAAATGAGCCATGTCGGCCCAAGGACATTGACCCAGATGAACTTCACAAATTTTCTCAATCCTTACTCAGTTGAATGAGTTTGTTAACACACTCAAGCCTACAATTCTGGATCGATTGTTGAAATCTTTTAGAGATAGGAAGTATTGGAACCAACAAAGGTCGGTGTTGTAAATGAGCCCTGTCGGCCCAAGGACATTGGCCCAGCTGAACTTCAGAAATTTTCCCAATCCTTACTCAGTTGAATGAGTTTGTTAACACACTCAAGCCTACAATTCTGGATCGATTGTTGAAATCTTTTAGATATAGGAAGTATTGGAACCATCAAAGGTCGGTATTGTAAATGAGCCCTGTTGGCCCAAGGACATTGGCCCAGCTGAACTTCAGAAATTTTCACAACCCTTACATACTGGAATGAGTTTGCTAACACACTCAAGCCTACATTTTTTGAAACAATTGGCAAAATGTTATACACATAGGTAGTATGAGTGGTAACAATTGTAAATGAGCCATGTTGGCCCAAGGGCATTGGCCCAGCTGAACTTCAGAAATTTTCACAACCCTTACATACTGGAATGAGTTTGCTAACACACTCAAGCCTACATTTTTTTAAACAATTGGCAAAATGTTATACACATAGGTAGTATGAGTTGTAACAAGAATTGGTATTGTAAATGAGCCATGTTGGCCCAAGGACATTGGCCCGGCTGGAATTTTAAAATTCACGAATATGATACGAAGGGTTGTAGTCCAACCTAACAAAATCAAATACTGGGATTGTACGGCGGGGGACATAGTCAGTTTCACTGACCCACTTGTTTATTTATTTTTTTTGGGGGGTGGGGTGGGGTGGGATGGGATCGATCTTCACTAGGTTAAATCTGTCACACTGGAATAATACAGTGAGACCTGGGAAATGGAGCAGCAATCGGACTGAACTAAAGCGGGGGATGCACCTGTAACGCGACTATAGAAAAGTGGCTTTTTTGTGTGGTAGTTGTCTGTATGTGATATGATCTGTCTAGCAATGGCTCTGTATATTAAGTAGCTTTGTTTTTATAGACCTGTACGCCGAACGTTAACGGCACAAGGATGTACTGTGTTGCTCCGGCACTAAACGCCACCCTCGAGGATCCCCTGCGGATTGTTACAAGGCAACTCAGGTTTAAAATGGATGGGGTAAGTACTGGTACCAAACGCGTCAAAATGTCTTTGTTTTCATAGATGGTATTCTGTGTTTTACCTGCACGTATAAATATGTCTATGTGGGAAGAATATGCCCGGTTGTGAATTTGTAAAACAATATTTGACAAATGTTAGATAAGTTATCAAGAAAATGTTGAAAATTCAGTAATTGCAATCCATAAAAAGAGCAATTGCAATTAAAAATGCTTTGCGGCAGATGTGAGGGCTAGTCAATTTTGTCGCGTTGAGCTGTCAAAGACTTCCAGAGGTTTCTTTTGAAAATTGATGTATTAATGTATTCTGTGTCGTTTCCTTGTCGTTTCTTTGTAAATATTGGGTAAATGCTGTTTTGTTTACAAGGTCTCTGAACTGAATAACTTCCCAGAAACGCATGCGGAACTCAGCAAATTTGAATATCACGTAGACCCAATAATTACAGAGCCAAAGGGCGACGAGAAAGATTTACGCTTGAGTTCAGAGGAAACGCATCTACAAATCAAGGTAAGGAAGGGTTGATTGGCAAAACACACAGTTGTAAAAGGGGTGACTTGATTTCGAAGTTGATATAAAATGTGGCAGAGAAATTGAGAAGGCAGCGGAATGACACGCACTTGCAATGTTAGAAGGCCGGAGACACAATATATCTGGTCAAACACAAATCTCTGGTTCGAGATAATTATCAGCTTCCGGTTTTTCTTCTCTTGAACGAGGTCATTGGAGTTAGGCACAAGTGATCAAAATAAGTTTAAAATCGTTGTCGAGACAATAGTGAACTTCCGGTTTTTAACCTTGACCATAACCGAGAAGGTCAAGGTCACCGAGGTATCCTACACGCAACCTCTTTTGGGCCCAAGGTGTAAAAAATCACCATCTCTAACCGTTTTCGAGAAAATGGTAAACTTCCGGTTTTGATATTGACTATGGCCGAGGTCAAGGTCCCCGAGGTACCTCTTATATAACTTTTTGGCCCAAAGGGTCGATAATAAATTGAGAATCGCTGTATCTCTAACCGTTTTCGAGATAATGGTCAACTTCCGGTTTTTGACTTGACCATGACCGAGGAGGTCAAGCTCATCGAGGTGCCGCTTACATTACGTCTTTTAGGCCCAAATGATGGAAAATAAGCTCAAAATCGCTCTATCTCTAACCGTTTTCGAGATAATAGTCAATCTTTCTCTAACGCTTTTCGATACAGTCTATATTGAAACCGTATTCAAACGATGATCTGAGTACTATCTCTGGCTATTTTTCGTGATAAATTAGGGTTTTAAAATATTTTGACCCCAGTTTGACCTTAACTTTGGCGGTCAAAGTAAAAAAGAATGCGGATATCACGAGCACTCATTACCCTCCATACCTTTGCCAAACATCGTTACGTCAAATCTTCTAGGAGGGGGTTTTTGGAAACCACTTTGATGTAAAAAAAATACTTTGTATTACATTTGACCTTGATCTTGAAGGTCAAGGTAAGAAAAATTGCAGATTTCATGACGTCTCGTAATCCTCTATCTATGTACAAAATTTCACCTTCCTGCGCCAAATAGCGTAGGAGTTTTCTGGAAATCATCGGGGGTGATAAAAAGTTTAAAAAGAAGAATAAACAGCTAGAATTTCCAGCAAAGCATACCATTTGCAACTTTTGTTTGCAAGTGGGATCAAATAAATAAATAAACACATTAAAAAATTACCTCAAAGGCCAAATATGTTGCTTTAGTTTCAGAAGAAATGGCTAATACTTGTGTGAAAATTTAGCGTTCCTGTTTAAATTGAACAAAAATGGTGGTTTAAAAAGTATGAAATTAATCCTGCTCCGTCACGGATATTCTCGGAAATATCAGTACATCGAGCTAGTAAATGTCCGTGCGAATAATAATGAAGTACAGCAATGTTACTCTTAGCACTGGTGTTGACAGGGCGAGTACTTGAATTCTGGGGCATCGATCCATGACTACAACGTTACCATTGGTGACGATCCATGTGAGATCACAGATCTATTTCCGGACAAGTTGTATTGTGCTCTCGACAACGCCAAGCACGCAACGGAAAAAGGGAGACCAAAGGATGTCCAGGTGGGTTGCACTAAGACTGGGTGAGTTGTCCTGTAACAGGGTGCATTGTACTATAACAGGGTGGGTTGTGATATCATCACAAGGTGCGTTGTACAATCACAAGGCCGGTGGTACTATCATAGGCTGGTTGTATTATCATAGGGCAGGCTGTGGTATCAGGTAGGTTGTAGAGTCATAGTGTGGCTTGTACTATCACGGGGTAGGTTATACTATGACAGGGTATGCTGTGCTCTCACAAGGTAGGCTGTATTATCCCAGGGTGGTTGTGTTGTCGCAGGATGGGTTGTACTAACCCATGAAAGGTGTTTGAAAATGTGTCGTCATAGACTGTGTGAGGGGCAGGGAGAGACAAAGTGAGGAAGGAATTGAGAATCGGAGAGAAAGATGGAGATTAAGAGCAACACTAACAGTGTTGACATGCAGTCATTGAGATCAAGGTCAAAAGCAGGTATTAATTAAACCAGTAGCACTTGATATGTTGTGATTTTTGGTAAGCAAAGCCATAAATAAATGTCTCATATTTGCTAAATGGTCACCCAAACCAGCAAATAATCACTACCAATAAGCATCGATGCTGGTCTGTTTTCCAGGTGAAGGTCGGATTCTTACGCAGAGTCACTGTGTACTACTTACAGTATCAAAAAAAGGTGGAGCCTGAACGGGTGACTGATGGCGAGGCCAGTACGTCCACAATAATCGTCATTCTACTAGTGGTGGCGGTGGTGATCATAGCAGTTGTCATTGCTTCCGTATTCATCTTTAAGAGACGGAAGAGGAGGAGAGAGGCAACGTAAGACTGGCATTCTGTTGTGTGTATAGCTGTGGGTTCCCCCCCCCCCCCACCAAAGCTCCCTTAATTTGGGGTTGTGACGTCGACCCGACCAAACCACATCATTATATTAACTCTGGTTGTACTTTGGTTGTGATTGGTTGCGATCACAGATCAACGTCTTACCAATGTCTCTAAAACAATGTTGAATAGACGATGGCTAAGCAACGTTGTTCAGACGTTGCTTTTGGTCGCAGCCAAAACTTTCTCCGACGTTTAATCAGCGTCTTTGGTTCAATGTTGAATGACGTCCACTTAAAACCAAAAACAACCTCCATATGTTATTGTTCACCGGAAATGGTAACTATAACAGGCCGACCTAATTTTGAAAAATGGTAATGGATATCGACGTTATACATATCCTGCGCGATTGGATAAGCCAAGGATGTAGGGGGAGGGAGAGAGGGGGGGGGGTACAGTGACGGAGGGGCGACTCAACTATGATTGTCGGTCTTGACAGCAATTCTGGATTCACATTTTCTCTTCGTCTATTTCAAGAGCGCACAATTATTTCCCACCTACTTTTGAAAGATATGCATCTAAATTGACTTCATATTATACTGCGTGACCGGATGACCTATAGGTGGAGTATGGTGATGGAGGGTGACTACACTATGATTGTCTTGACAACGAGTCTAGCTTAATACGTGCCCGACGCCTATACAACGCCGGAAAACAGACGTTGTTTTGACCCAACGTCGCAACATTTACTGGGTACCTGCAAAACCTAATCACATAACCCATTTCTCGGATGAATTGAGGAGGATTGGGGGGGGTGGGGTCGTTTTATAATGTTTCTTTTGTTATGCCATATTTTCTTTGATTGTAGTCTAGTGAACACAAACAACTTGACTGTTAGGTTCACGCGCGAGAGAGCAGAGAGGGACCGAACACATCGGAACAACAGTGAGTATTGCTCCTGCAATGGCAACCAACCCAAATGTGATTCCAAATGTAGTGTTTAAATGTTATTCTTAACTCTCTCTCTCTCTCTCTCTCTCTCTCTCTCTCTCTCTGTCGCACACGCGTCTGTCTGTCTGTCTCTCTCTTGTTGGCTGAAATACGGTTGTCTGTCTGCCTGCCTCTCTCTTACACTCTTTGTTTCTCTCTCACACTTCTCTTCTCCCTCCTCGCTCTCTCTCTCTGCTATTAACTGAGAAACGGCTCCCTCCCTCCCTCCCTCCCTCCCTCCCTCCCTCCCTCCCTCCCTCCCTCCCTCCCTCCCTCCCTCCCTCCCTCCCTCCCTCCCTCCCTCCCTCCCTCCCTCCCTCCCTCCCTCCCTCCCTCCCTCCCTCCCTCCCTCCCTCCCTCCCTCCCTCCCTCCCTCCCTCCCTCCCTCCCTCCCTCCCTCCCTCCCTCCCTCCCTCCCTCCCTCCCTCCCTCCCTCCCTCCCTCCCTCCCTCCCTCCCTCCCTCCCTCCCTCCCTCCCTCCCGTTACATCAGGGTGCTAATAAGAAAAATTTCAGGATAAAGAAAACAGAAAAGATAAATTCCTTTATTAGAGCTCTTCATTAACAGCTGTTTCCGATGATGGATATGAATTTGTACCAGAGCTGACTCTAGGGGATGATTCGTTTACTGGACTTTTTTACCCGTGATCATCTGCACGATTGTAGACTACGTGCAGAGACAGGCGTCGCGGGAGGAGGCTGACACGGTGGAATTAGGGGCCGGGGTGCTGGCGGACGATACTAGGAAATTGCTCGAGGCCACGGATCTGCTTATTGACCGCGACGACCTGCAGCTGCTCGAGGAGATAGGCAAAGGTAGGCTGCCTCCACGCTGATCATTCACGGGGGTGGAGCGGGGAAGGGCGTGGGCGATGAGGAGGGATAGGCAACGGTAGGCTGCCTCCTCGGTGATCACTCACGGGGGCTGGATGGGGAAAAGGAAGGGCGAGGGGAGAGACAGGCAAAGGTAGGCCGTCTCCACGCTGATCACTCACGGGGACCGATGGAGAAGGGCGAGGGTGATGGGGAAGGATAGGCAACGGTAGGCTGCCTCCTCGATGATCACTCACGGGGGCTGGATGGGGACGATGCAGAGAAGAATAGCCTAAGGTGGATGAGTTAATCGTTGGGGGGGGGGGGAGGGAGGGAGGGGTGACTGAGCAAGGGGAGGTGGCTGGGAATGACAGGGAAATAACGGTAGCTTCTGTGTAGGGGACGAGATATTGAGGAAACAACTAAGGAGGAAAAAACTAGTGACCTCGCTACCCAGTAAACATTGTGACGTACTATCAACTGTGAAAAAAATCCAACAGACGTCCTACCTGCCGGTGCCAAATAGAGTCAGTTATCCGACATATAATCAGCGTTGCGAATAGGTCGCAATTGAAAGTCGAAAGAACGTGTATCTCCCGATGTTTTACAGACTTCGGGAGAGCGACGTTGCACAGATATCGGGACGAAAATATGAATTTAGAATCGCCATCTAGAGAATGACAGTCTGAAGATGACCCACCCTTTGTCAGCCGACAACGCAAGATATATGAAGTCAGTTTTCATGAACATTAAATGTAAGAAGTAAAAACTTGCGCGCTCCTGAAATTCTCGTAATGGTCAATTTTCAACGAGATTTGTCATGGCCCCCAATTTCCGGTGAGCGATATCATGATGAGGTTGTTGTTTGGTTGTGACATTGGCGTTTATACTACGCCGATTTTTCGACTTCTGTGCAACGTCGTTTTTTTCACTGATTATGCGCCGGAGAAACCGGGATTTTGGTTGCGATCAAAAAACAACTTCTAAACAACGCTGCTTAACCAACATCTGTATAACGTTGTGTCAAAGACGCTGGTAAGACTTTGATCTGTGGTCGCGACTAATCACAACCGTATTATAACCGAATTTAATTTTGCGATTTGTTGGTTGGTTGGTTCGACTTTGCAACTCCAACTCGACGTTGGATGAACGTAGGGACGTTTCTTGGGCAGCCATAATTCATGAGGGAGGGAGAAAAAGTGGGGGGGGGGGGGGGGGGGGGCGACGGGGTAGCGAAAGTGCAAAGTGGTTTATCAAATAACATATTTTGGTTTTTGATAGATACTGTTTTGCAAATTTATACTTTTCACTCAGGCTGGATTGAGAACTTGAAAAAAAATGCTAAAGGATTTTTACTCATCCGTGATCTACGCAAGCACACCTGTATTGTTGAATAACATCACTACAATTACTTACAACAATCAGAGGGATGTAAATATATCTCAGCACGCAGCATCTGTTAATGTAGCCTGCATATTATGTTCGCTGGTCACGTGACGAGTTCTTAATTGTGGATTCAGGACACTTCGGTTGTGTGTACCGCGGCCTGCTGAAGCACGTGGATAAAAAAGAGGAGGAACAGGTGGCCGTCAAAACAATCAAGTCCCCCTCAGGTATTCCCGCACACTTGTGCCAAAAACAAGCAATTACCCTCCCCCCCTCACCCGGTATCTGCGAATGCTTATGTTACATTCTGTTTGCCTGGCGGCATCAAATATTGTCTTCTGCATTCTGACTGGAGAACATTTGATGTCATCAGGCCAAAACGAACAAGCCCTCGAAACATTCAAATTCTTCCGGGTACCTCTAAGTGGGTGACATATTTTCGCATTCCTTTATGAAACCAAAGTTAGTTTTATATGAAACTAAAAGAAACCAAAAGAAAATATTCTACTTTTTTACCATTTGTGCCACTTTCAGTTAGTGTGCAGTGTGGTCATATCGTGGTTGCGTTGTTATAAAACAGCTGACATTGGAGGAAATCCATCTAAACAGAAAGCGGATTTGATATTTTAAAAAGAACTTCCTCTCTTTTTTATGAGCACTGTTTTCACGGAATCCCTTCTTGGTTCGCTGAATAAAAAGATGTTTTATTATATGCCTAGCCGGCGTACGTAAAGAAATGACAAAAAAAAATCGAAGAGTGCAGTGTTTTCGAGCACGTTTTGCACCACGGCTTCTTTTTAAGCATATTTTCGAGAACTTAATTGTTTCTGTTCTTCGCCTTAAAGGAGGAAGCGAAAACTGGGTCAGTCACTCATATAACAGGTTAAAAGTTTTCAAATTTGTGGACTGATTCGTGTGAATCCAGTTATTCATGACATTTACTATGACAATAACAGGGCCAATGAAAACCCACCGCAGCCGCAAAGTCCATACCCTGTCGCCTCAACTAAGCATAACCCATACCGCTCGCCCCAACTAAGCACAACCCATACCGCTCGCCCCAACTAAGCATAACCGATACCGCTGGCCCCAACTAAGCATAACCCATACCGCTGGCCCCAACTAAGCATAACCAATACCGCTGGCCCCAACTAAGCATAACCCATACCGCGTCACCCCACCTAAGCAGGCGGACGGAATAAAAGAGTTCGCTATAAACTGAACTCAACAAGACCAAAATAGCGCTGAAGTGAAGCACATAATACTTGTAAAACTTCATTCTGCATGCGCATAATTTTATTCTTTGTCTTCAGCCTACTGGCACGTATGGACCCCCCCCCCCCCCCCGTCCCTTAGCCCCTTCGGGATCGGTCCGTACCGCCATCCAGGCTTCAGGCAAAAGAAATAACATTCTGCATATATAGAATGAAGTATCACGATTATACACAACAGACCGAACCGCCGTAGAGGTTGGCTGCTGGACAACAACGTTTGTGATTGATTTTAGGCCAATGCTCTGACCGAGATATTCACAATTTCATGGAGGAAGCACTGCGTATGAAGGACTTCTCACACGTTAACGTTCTCAAGCTGATTGGCATTGCCATAGAGGCGGATGGAGGCATGCCTCTCGTCGTTCTCCCTTTTATGGAGCATGGCGACCTGCTGTCGTACCTGAGGGACGATCGCAATGTATGTATGCTCACCACCCTCGCCCACAACAGGCCAGCCCCCCCCCCCCCACACACACCCCCCATTTACTCCAGTCTAACAACAGTTTTGTTGATTCTATCTGATCTGTAACCATTTTGATTTTAAAAGCGAAAGTTCGGTGGAAGTAATTATTCCTTTGTGGACCATTTTTACATAATTTTTGTCTCTTGCATCAAATTTGACAAAACTAAAAAGTTTTCAAAAGGACCCTAAACGCGGAGTGTTAATTTTGAAATAATACCCCCTTTTTAACCAAATTCCGAATGTACCTCTGAAATAGCAAACCTTTTTGTGTGAAACGCAGAGTACTAAATGAAAATCACCCCTCCCTCCGACCCATCCTTTTAAGAAATTGGCACTATGCGCGTATCGATATTCTAAATGAGTAGGCACGGTATAATGCCATGATTTCTATTTTTTTCACTTGTATTTTGTTGGTGTTGCACTATTCTAAGAGTTGTTTCTTGAAACTCCCCTTCGTTACTGGTCCTTAAAAGGCCAATGAAAAAACTTAATCCGCTGTCCTTATATGCCATTTACCTCGTTATCATTTAGTGTAATTAAGCAGAGGTATGACAAAATGTTATGACAGATGAACACGCATGTGATATAACGTTAAGAAATAAAAATACCAGCAATTTCTGTCTGGTGTCCACATGCACGCGAATCTCATTTGGCTGACTGCAAAATTTGCCAGTCGGTTTCACCTTTAGGACCATAGTTTAAAAAAGACATATAAATCTGTTTAGTGACCCACAAATAATCTTACATTACGTTTATTTGTCACGACACTTAAATATTATCACACTGGGCCTGTTATAGAAGCCAAGTGTAAAGATACTGCTGGACTTCGGCCTAGATATCGCTCATGGGATGGATTACCTTGCCAACCTTAAGTTTGTTCACAGAGATCTGGCAGCTAGAAACTGCATGTAAGTATAGACACATGGTGTACCTGAAGAATAGTAAGCATTCCTCCCTATTGTATTCGAAACATATTTTCTAACCCTGCTGCTCCGAGGGTTTCAGCCCGATCGTTCCATTTTTGTGTAATGTTGTTTGACTGGTCCTCTACCCGGTTATTGCGATCCGCTTAACAATGCTATATTGGCGGAACTTCTTTTATTCCCCACAGGTAGAACCTGTGGGGAATATATGCGATCGACCGCGTGTCGGTCTGTCTGTCTGTCGGTCGGTCGGTATGTTGGTCTGTCATCAAGAGCTTGTTAACACGATAATTTAAAAACTGCTGCAAGGATTTTAATGCAACTTGGTATGTAGCTTTTATGGAACAAACACAGATCGGTAATGTAAATGGACCAGGTTCGTGGAAGGAAAATGGACCAGTTGGACTTGGAAAATTTCAGCTCTTGATCTGTGTTTGTTCCATAAAAGCTTGGACTTGGAAAATTTCAGCTCTTGATTGACTGTTGATGGCCGTGTTCAACTGATGGGGGGATATGTGGGCTATGCACACTGCTCTAGTTTCAAAATACTACTAATCCTCAGATTATATCAATATTCTTTCACGAATCTGTCTAGGTATTCCAGTGGTAAGAATTTTTTTAAACGGTTATTGGAACACCTTTTTTTTTAGCCCAGCCGACTAGTGTGGTGAGTAGTTCGGATCACTTTTGTATGCATTTCTGTGTGTATGTGTATATTTTTCCAAAGTGCAGCTCCACCTGCAATTCCTGTTCGCAATCACGTCGAAGTACTTTGGGAATGATCCTAAAGGTGAACCCGTACCAGGCTTATTCTTATTTTGGCTAAAACTAGGGCGATTCTACTGCATTAAATTCAGTACATATAAAATACTAGTCCTGCGGTAAGTACTATACAATCATTTTCAGATTTGACAGAATGTTAACTCTATGGTTCTCTCACATGCTTATTCTTATTTTGGTCAAATTATGGTAAAACAGGTCAACATTTGGGACGTTGGCCTTCACGCGTTTGAAATGCCACTCCTCCCACAGTTTTTGTCCGATCTCTTTTAAATTTGGCAGGGAGAATGTTCCCCAGTGGATCTACCAGGATTGTTATTATATTTGGCGAATGCGCCGAACATTTGCACTTGAGACATTGGTACAAATGCACTTAAGGGTCTTTGGACAAGTCGGCACCAAACTCACTCTGCACCAACAAACTCGGCACCAGTCGGCACCACTTTTTTTTTTTTTTTTACAAAACTCGGCACCACGCTTTTGAAACTCGGTACCAATTTGGAAAGTCAGCACCAAGAATTTAAAAGAAGGTTTAGGTAAAGTATTTTATTTTAAGTCCCTCTTTTGTTGTACCAATGAAGTTTTATTGAAGTAGCGAAGTAATTAAAAGTCGGACTACAGCCAATGTCAAATTTATTGAAAGCAGTCTGAATCTCACAAACATCAAATATCACAATATCCGAAGCTCTACATCACTAAAATCACCACATTTTGATCGATTTATGATACGGATACAGAAATCACTCGCCATGCACTTATAGAATTTGACATCTTTTGACATTCACAGTTTATCCAATTTTAATTTATAATGAGAATGGGTCATTTTACACGCCACGTTGCGCTTTAACACAGTTTACTTTTGTTTTCAATCTTAAACACCAGGAGCATAAATCCGTCCAACCAGAACGAGGTGACCAATTATGTCGCAATTACGGCTGCTTTAGCGAATTAAACAAAAGCAATGAGGCCATTCGACAGATCTCAGTTTGATAATTGCAATTAAAATAATGCTGTGCACGTGTTCGCGTACCCTGGTACATATTGCAATTAATTCCCATAAGACTGTCAATCAGACTTTATATTTTCAATGAATTGTTCACGACAATAATTGCAATCCATTTCAATCAAGGTTACAACCCCGAGCATCCTTGAAGTGCAATCAAGACCTGTTATCGCAAAATCACAGGGTACTTAAAGGCCCAACGAGGACTATAAAAGCAGCCCTTAGCTCATTTTCATTATGATTCATTATGATTCTGGAGCTCAACGAGGCAACATCACTTCCTCGCGTACTTTTTTAGCGTTTTTACCAAACGTTTTGACAGATTTTGTTAAAATAAAATGGTCGATGAGTTAACAATTACTTTCTAACCATACTACAAGTATTTTTACAACTGTTTGAAAAGAGTTTACATCAAAATTTAACTTTAAATCATATCACAATTTAAAAAACTGCCCAACCTCATTGCAAATTCCACGTGTTTTACGCGACCTAATTGTTGCTTGATTGACGCTGTCAAAACATTGACCCATTGATGCTCATTGAACAGCATGTTATGTGGAGCCATTCCAAGCAAAACCGATTTCACACATTTTTCCTTTCAACTCCTTTATGTAAGCTGGACTCACAGTGTGGATACAAATATGCTGCATAAATTAACTGTTATCTTCAGTTGGTCATTTCGCACATCGCACAAAGACATTTATCTTAAGGTTGTAAAATCTGTATAAAATTGATTGATGGCCTTTTCCAAGAAAGTGAGAAAAGGGGCGGACTCGGTGCCATGGCTAAAAGCAGCGTTTTCAGTTGGGCCTTTAAAGATTATCATCAACACATAAAGGTGTCAAAAAAACTGTCATCGCCATAAACAAAGCATCTTTCATCTCAAAATCACTGAGTACATAAGTAAGTCAGAAACGTTTCTTTTTTCATAAAAGGAGTCTAAACTAGACCGAATTTCGCTACACGTAGCGAAATAGTACCCACTTGCTAGGGCAGAGACACAACATATTTGGTCAAAGACACATTTCTCAGTGTTTCAACATAATTGTCAGCTTCCGGATTATTATCTTGAACGAGGCCATCGAAGTGAATATCATGTAACCTCATTTGAACACAAAAAAATCAAATTCAGTTTTCTAACCGTTTTTGAGATACTGGTCAACTTGCAGTTTTTGACCTTGACCATGATGGAGGAGGTCAAGATCACCGAGGTACCTCTTATGTAACGTTGTTTCGGACCAAAGGGTCGAAAATGAGCTCAAAATCGTTCCATCTCTAACCGTTTTCGAGATAATAGTCAACTTCCGGTTTTTGACCTTGACCGTGACCCAGAAGGTCAAGGTCACCGAGGTACCTCTTATGTAACGTTGTTTAGGCCCAAAGTTTCGAAAATGAGCTCAAAATCGCTCTATCCCTAACCGTTTTCGACATAATAGTCAACTTCCGGTTTTTGACCGTGACCCAGAAGGTCAAGGTCACCGAGGTACCTCTTATGTAACGTTGTTTAGGCCCAAAGGGTCGAAAATGAGCTCAAAAACGCTCTATCTCTGTTTTCGAGATAATAGTCAACTTCAGGTTTTTTGACCTTGAACGTGACCCAGAAGGTCAAGGTCACCGATGTACCTCTTATGTAACGTTGTTTAGGCCCAACGGGTCGAAAATGAGCTCAAAATCGCTCTATCTCTAACCGTTTTCGAGATAATAGTCAACTTCCGGTTTTTGACCTTGACCGTGACCCAGAAAGTCAAGGTCACCGATGTACCTCTTATGTAACGTTGTTTAGGCCCAAAGGGTCCAAAATGAGCTCAAAATCGCTCTATCTCTAACCGTTTTCGAGATAATAGTCAACTTCCGGTTTTTGACCTTGACCGTGACCCAGAAGGTCAAGGTCACCGAGGTACCTCTTATGTAACGTTGTTTAGGCCCAAAGGGTCAAAAATGAGCTCAAAATCGCTCTATCTCTAACCGTTTTCGATATGAGTCGGCCTGTCGTTAAGGACGCGTAAAATCACGTGACCTTTGACCTTGACCCTCAAGGTCAAGGTTAGTGATGAAAGTTTACCCTTTACTGGGTACTTTTTATGCATTCACAGTGGGATTTGAGCACCTTTATGGCTACTTTTCGTGATAAATAGGTGTTTCCAAAAATATTTTGACCTCAATTTGACCTTGACTTCTGAGGTGCGGATTTGACGACAACTCATTACCCTCTATGTCTCTGCCACATGCCGTCTTTTTACGACAAACCCTGTAGGAGGAGTTTTCTGGAAACCACTTTGAGGTCAGAAAAACTTTGACCTCAATTTGACCTTGACCTTCAAGGTCAAGTCAAAAAATTTTGCGGATTTGACGACATCTCGTCACCCTCTATCACTGTGCCAAATTTCATCGTCCTACGTCAAATAGCGTAGGAGGAGTTTTCTGGAAACCTCCGTGACGGAAAAAAAGAAAAAAAGGAAAAAAAAAGGGCAGAAATTTCGAGAAAAACTACAAACTTATTCCCATTTGCAAACGAAGTTTGCAAGTGGGAATAATTCTGTTGTTCTGTATTGTTTGATTGCATTAAAATCTGTGATTTCAATATCACAGAGAACATTTCACTACTTTTTTGATAAAAATTGTGTGTAAAATATGTATAAATCGTGGTGCCGAGATTTTAAAATTGGTGTTGGGAACATGAGGATTTTTGTTTCAATTGCAATGATGTGGAAAAATACTTCATGCTTGGTACTGACTTCGAAAATTGGATGCCGAGTTTGAAAGCGTGGTGCCGACTTGTCCAAAGAAATTGATGCAGACTTGTCCAAAAAGTGCCGAGAATGTTTGGTGCCTAGTAGGTTAGGTGCCGAGTTGTCCAAACCCCCACTTGAGACATTGGTACAATGCACTTGAGGCATTGGTACAAATGCACTTGAGACATTGGTACAAATGCACTTGAGACATTGGTACAAATGCACTTGAGACATTGGTACAAATGCACTTGAGACATTGGTACAAATGCACTTGAGACATTGGTACAAATGCACTTGAGACATTGGTACAAATGCACCTGAGACATTGGTACAAATGCACTTGAGACATTGGTACAAATGCACTTGAGACATTGGTACAAATGCACTTGAGACATTGGATGAAAGACATTTCGTCTGCCGTTTGGAAATGTGTGCGCTGATCTCACTGCAGGTTGAACGAAGAGCTGCAAGTGCTAGTTGCAGATTTCGGCTTGTCACGTGACATCTATGAAAAACAGTATTACAGCGCCTCTGACAAGGAAGCCAAGCTGCCGATCAAATGGATGGCCCCTGAAAGTCTGGAGAAGAGCACTTATAACGTCAGAAGTGACGTGGTGAGTTCAGTTTTTTTGAGCACTTGTAACGTCAGAAGTGACGTGGTGAGTTCATTTTTTTAGCACTCATAGCGTCAGAAGTGACGTGGTGAGTTCAATTTACGTGATGCCAGCATTATTTACGTGTTGATGTGATAAGTTGCTGAATAATGTATTGACTGTGATAAAAACCGGGATTGTTTAGTTTTGATGGGATTGGGTTTGTGCGTGGGGAACAGACATTTAGGTGAAAAAAACCGGTCACAATTCTTGCAAAAATATCACCAAGTGAACATCCCAACCCTACGATGGAACGAGGCTCTCCTGCATTGCAATATATATAGAATACATAATTTTTTATTTCAGCAATGAATGTTCTTATGCTAGTCATTGCAAGAAATGTGTTGCCAATGTATATATGTATGTATTTTCGCTCCCCACAGTGGTCGTACGGGGTGGTGTTGTGGGAACTGATGACTAGGGGTGGCCAGCCGTACCCAGGCGTGGATAATTGGGATGTTACGCGCTACCTAGCGTCCGGACGCCGCATGGATCAGCCGCAATACTGTCCAAATTGTGTGTAAGTATACTTATATGTAATTTAGTGTGCGGTATACAATAAATGGAAATAAATGACTGAAAAAGAGGCGTGAATGTTCTGCCTTTTCATTGCTGTACTCGGAGCAAGACCAGAATTATTTCCGATTTCGTTGTCCAACAACAAGAAGACTATGAGCATGGCAGCTGTACTGTCGGGTTTGCACTGGAGACATATAATTAAAATGCTTGCAACCACTTGTTTTGTTTCTGAAAAATATGGCGTCCAAATTCAGTCATACAATCATTGGATCGAGCGATCTCGAGACCCCCTAGGTACCGCCATTTGACGCTAAATAACAAACTAGACCGATTATCGCTACACGTAGCGAAATGGCACCCACTTGCAATGGTACAATCTATCTGGTCAAAGACACATTTTTCAGTGTTTCCACATAATTGTCAGCTTCCGAATTATTATCTTGAACGAGGACAGCGAAGTAAATATAATGTAGTTTCAAATAATCAAATTCAGTTTTCTAACCATTTTTGAGATAATGGTTAACTTCCGGTTTTTGACCTTGACCATGACGGAGGAGGTCAAGGTCACCGAGGTACCTCTTATTAACGTCTTTTAGGCCCTAAGGGTCGAAAATAAGCTCAAAACCGCTCCATCTCTAACCGTTTTCGAGACAATTGTCAACTTCCGGTTTTTGACCTTGACCATGACGGAGGAGGTCAAGGTCACCGAGGTTCCTCTTATGTAACGTCTTTCAGGCCCAAAGGGTCGAAAATAAGCTCAAAATCATCTCTCTATCTCTAACCGTTTTCGAGATAATGGAGAATTTTTCTCTCACGGATTTCAATATACAAAGGTCACATGACCTTGACCTTGACACTAAATGTCGAGATTCCAACAAGGATTTGAGCGCTATTTCCAGCAATTTGTCGTGATGGAATAGGTTTTTGAAAAAATATTTTGACCTCATTTTGACCTTGACCTTGAAGATCAAGGTCAAAAAATTTTAGGGATTTCACGACAAATCATTACCCTCTATGTCTCTGCCAAATGCCGTCTTTCTACTACAAAACGTGTAGGAGGAGTTTTCTGGAAACAAGTTTGAGGTCAAAAAACCTTCAAGGTCAAGGTAAAAAATTGCGGATTTCACGACATCTCATCACCCTCTATCTCTGTGCCAAATTTCATCGTCCTACGTCAAATAGCGTAGGAGGAGATTTCTGGAAACCTCCGAGACGGAAAAAAGGAAGGAATAAACAGCCAGAATTCTTAGCAAAGCATACCCATTTGCAAACTATGTTTGCAAGTTGGAAAATATTCAACTGGTCAATCCCTAATTTTTTTCCTTCTCAATGGACGTCATTCGCAACAATGTTATGGAAGGAACTAAGCTCTATAAAGAAACACATAAGTAAATCAATTGTAGTCTGTGGCCACCTCTCCCATTGACCTTGTGTAAGTGCTACTCCCTTCAAATGCCCGTACAGATTGAGGTGCCGTGACCAGTTAGTTACCCTCGCCTGTCTTTTGCTGTGGAGGAGCGGTAGTACCTTGTATCGTGAAAGTCAGGCAGAGCTGTCCTCGTGGTGCTCAACAGAGATAGGAACCTGTGTGAAAGTCTAATTTTTCTGTGTTTTTTTTCTTTAGATACGAGATAATGCTCCGCTGTTGGCACTTAGACCCGTACGCTCGGCCAACTTTTGCTGAAATCGCCCGCACCCTTACAACAAAGATGAAAGAGGCCGATACTGCCCACAGCCAAATGCATGACGAGCTCTATGCCAACGTCCCCAACACCCAGGGCTATGTAGAGCGTGCCTCGTCGGGAGCCAGCGCCTTCCCGCCGCCCCCACAACGCTCGAGTGCGCGGCAGCCGCAAGATGGCGCTGACTACTTAGTGGCTGTTGGCAGCAATAACGAACCGGTACAGGGCAGTGCTGAGGATTACTTGACGCCGTCAGAACATTATTACCCCCAAGATGATGTGACGTCACAGTATCTGACTTCTCCGACGAAAGATGCAGAAAAAGAAAGGTTATTATCAGCTTCTAGTAATAACGAAGCGGTTGAGCATGGCGAAGATTTATTTTGATATGGAAAACAATTGAAACTTAAAAAAAAATCAAACATTTTACACGAAATTTAATCTTTGATAGTGTTTCTTGAAAGAAAACAGACCGCGAACGGGGAGTTCGATTTCTTTAATGATTTAGTGCAGTTGAATTTTTCACTGGTGCTGGAGGTGGGGATGGTTTTTTTTTTTTTGGGGGGGGGGGTGGAGGGGGAGGGGGTTGTAATCTCTCTGTGACTATGCTTTCGGCACAGGTGTTTGTAAGTGGATATTCAACGGTAATTAAATGAGAGTTGAAAGGTCCTTTACAGGCTTTTCAAGAACGGTTTGAAATGCATATTAATGACAGAAAATTACCATCCCGTTATAACGGCATTGCTTATAACGACTGTTTTTACCATACACAAAGAGTGCCAAAAAAAGACTTTCCCATTTTTTACCATACACAAAGAGTGTCAAAAATGTCACAGCATGTTATTTCACATGACATGTAGCATGTAGTCCACATTTAAAGCAAACTGGCATGCAACCACATGTGGTGCACCTTCAAAACCATGTAGTTGACATATGAAACCATGTAGTTGACATATGACACCATGTAGTTGACATATGACACCATGTAGTTGACATATGACACCATGTAGTTGACATTAGTTGACATATGACACCATGTAGTTGACATATGACACCATGTAGTTGACATCTAACTACCAAAGACCTGGAGGCTCATTTCTTCTTCCCACTTCATCAAGAACACTTCTCAAGAAGTTCCCGGGAACTTCCCAGGAAGTTCTCGGGAAGAACTGATGCATTTCTTCCTAAGAACTACCTAGGAAGTTCCCGGGAAGAACTGATACACTTCTTCCCAGGAAGTTCCCGGGAAGAACTGATACACTTCTTCCCAGGAAGTTCCCGGGAAGAAGTCATACACTTCTTCCCAGGAAGTTCTCGGGAAGAACTGATATATTTCTTCCTAGGAACTACCCGGGAAGTTCCCGAGAAATGTGAAGGAAGGAAATAGACTGGAATCCTAAATTTTCTCATCCATTCTGCTGGAAGAGTGTTATCGAACACAAACAATTGCGGCTCGCATTTCCGCTTCATTTAAGTTGAACACTTTTTAGTAGCAAATTTCACATCAGATACTTTATTGGAAGTTTTATTTTTACAAAGCTAAGAATCACATATACAGGTAAGCTATATATGTATTTAAGAGTGCACCTAGTAGTATTTAATGAAAAACCGTTATGAAAATGGGCGATAATAAAAGATTTCGCAGTTCCCTTTTGTTAGCCCAGCTTAAGTTATACGTAAGCTGGGGTTTCCCTATCGGTCTGCAGACGGCCTCCGTTAATTAGTTAGTTAATTAGTTAGTTAGCTAGTATGTTAGTTAGTTTGTTATTTAGCTAGTAATAGGGGACACTTGTAATTTCGTGGTTGTCAATTTTCAAAATGCTTCTTCTCCCACAATTTTGATGAGATTTTTTAAAAAATTTTTTACAAATATCTCCTAGGTAGATTTCTTTTTAAAAATTACTCATTTTAACGATCCGCCAAATATTGGCCAAATGGGAGACATTTTTTAATTTTTTGGTGTCTATTTTTGAAATTGCTTCTTCTCCCACAGTTTTGATCGGATTCCTTTCCAATTTTGGATAGTTGTTCTCTTGGTACACCTCTCTTGAAAAATTAGTGCTTTTGGCGATCGGCCAAAAATTGGCTAAATAGGGGACATTTGTAATTTTGTGATTGTCAATTTTAAAATGCTTTTTCTTTGACAATTTGGATTAGATTTTCTTTAAATTTTGTACGAATTTTCTTAACATAGTGCTTCCTTGAAAATATATATTTTTTTGCGATTCCTCCTAAAATTGGACAAATGGGGGTATTTTAAATTTTTTGTTGCCTAATTTTCAAAATGCTTCTTCTCCCACAATTTTGATCGGATTCCCTTCTAATTTTGTACGATTGTTCTCCAGGTAGGCCTATCGTGAAATTTTACTCTTTTTGGCGAAATGCCAAAATAGGGGACATTTGTGATTTTATTTTCACCAATTTTTCAAAATGCTTCTTCTCCCACAATTTTAATCAGATTTTCACCAAATTTTATACGAATGTTCTTTAGATATACCTCTCTTTAAAAATTGTTTTATTTGGCGCTCCGCAAAAAATTGGCCAAATGGGGGGCATTTCAAATTTTTCGGTTGCCAATTTTCAAATGGCTTCTTCTCCTTCAGTTTTGATCAGATTCCTCTCAAATTTTACCCGAATATGCCCTAGGTAGACCTCTTTTGAAAAATTACTCATTTTGGCGATGCGCCAAAAATTGGCCAAATAGGGGACATTTTTAAATTTTTTGGTGTCAAGTTTTCAAATTGCTTCTTCTCGCACGATTTTGATCGGATTCCTTTCCAATTTTGGATATTTGTTCTCAAGGCAGACCTGTCTTGAAAAATTACTCTTTTTGGCGATCCGGCAAAAATTGGCCAAATGGGGGACATTTGTAATTTTGTGGTTGCTAATTTTCAAAATGCTTCTTCTCCCACAATTTTGATCAGATTTTCTTCAAATTTTTCACGAATACTCCCTAGGTAGGCCTCTTTTGAAAAATTACTCATTTTGGCGATTCGAAAAAAAATGACCAAATGGGGGACATTTTTTTTATTTTTTTGTGTCTAATTTTCAAATTGCTTCTTCTCATACAATTTTGAGTATGGCCGCTCATTTTGATTTGGTACGCTGTGATGACAACTATCTTGCGTGTGACATTATCGCAGACGGACGAACGGCCGACACACAAATTAAATCATGTACATCTACAATATATAAAGAATATTTCTCTATAGGTTTTGTATTTTGGCGACATATCCTGTAGGGGATAAAGATTTAACAAATTTTGTGGTATAGCTACCAGATTTTGTAAAAAAATGCCCAAGTTTGACCAGAAATCACGGACAGACAAACCGTCATACAAAATAGTTTATGCACATCTACAATATATAAGGCGTATTTCTAGATTACACAAAATTGGTGGTTTAGCTGCTAGATTCCGGAAAAAGCCTTAGTTTGACCACTTTACGGACAAACGGACGAAGGGATCGACATACAACTGGTTCATGCAGATATGTAGTATTTCTATATATGTTTTGTATTCCCGTGACAGACAGAGGGACGAACTAACCCGAATATAACATTCCCCCTCTCCTCGCTACCCAGCCGTTGGGAACTAATAAAAGAGTGTTAAATAATGTCTATATTATCGCTCATCAACGAGGCATTATATATAAATGCATTTACAATACGCATGTATCATGATACTATATGTAGTTATAGATTTACCTGACAGAGTCATACTAAGATATTTATAAAATCTTTGATGGATATACAAAATTTTCCTTTTTCGTAATTGTTTGTACTTTGCAGGAACACGATGACACTTATAAACAATCAATAATTTAATTCGACGGTTGTTTTGTTTTTGTTCGATAATGAACAAAAATAGGTATTCAGTCAGATTCCTTCTCGGTAATTTCCTAGGTAGTTCTTAGGAAATATATCAGTTCTTCCCGGGAACTTCCTAGGAAGAAATGTATCAGTTCTTCCCGAGAACTTCCTAGGAAGAAGTGTATCAGTTCTTCCCGAGAACTTCCTGGGAAGTTCCCGGGCACTTCCTAGGAAGAAGTGTATCAGTTCTTCCCGAGAACTTCCTAGGAAGAAGTGTATCAGTTCTTCCCGAGAACTTCCTGGGAAGTTCCCGGGCACTTCCTAGGAAGAAGTGTATCAGTTCTTCCCGAGAACTTCCTGGGAAGAAATGTATCAGTTCTTCCCGAGAACTTCCTAGGAAGAAGTGTATCAGTTCTTCCCGAGAACTTCCTGGGAAGTTCCCGGGCACTTCCTAGGAAGAAGTGTGTCAGTTCTTCCCGAGAACTTCCTGGGAAGTTCCCGGGAACTTCTTAGGAAGTGTTCTTGATGAAGTGGGAAGAAGAAATGAGCCTCCCGGTCTTCGGTATCTAACGGCGTGGTTGTTCTGTATTTCGTGAAGATCTGAACGGCTCGGATCTGAAAAAAAATCCAAAATGGCTTGAATGAACGGACCCGGCGGTTGTGGTTTTGTGCGAACAAGGCAGCTCTGAACAAGTAACTTGTTCTGCTCTCGAGAACTATTTGGTCTGGATATTTCAGTATTATGTTTATCATCTGTGTAATTCTCTACTGTGAAATTCACCATTGTTTTTACCGCACACAAAGAGTGCCAAAACACTTTCCCATTTTTACCATACACAAAGAGTGCCAAAAATGACTTCATTGTTGAACTGCCGATAAATTGTGAAACTGAATGTGGTTTGAAATTAACTAATGCGTTAACAATTTCAAAACATAATGCCAAACATCATCAGGAAAATATCGCCACCATTGTTTGTTTCATTTTTTAAAACCGAAATGGAAAGGGACCATCACTTTTTTTGTCAGACCAGCTCGACAGCTGTTAGGCTCGTTTGTTTTGATGGGAAGGGATGGTAAACGTATGTGTGTGGATGTGGATGAGTATGCGGACATATATATGTGTTTTGATAACCTTTCAAAGTCCTACGTCTCGTGGGATTTTGTTCCAGTGGTTTCGATAGTACATATGAATGTGTCATAAATGGCCCGCTTCGAGGCTGCTGCTTTTTTTTCTTTTGGCAATTTCACTGAAAAAAAAACAAACAGAAAAACGGGTAAAGGCGGGATTTGTCGTAAAATTTTGAACCTGATTTTTAGCATCTTTCTCCTGTGAGAGTTTTAACCGGATCGCGTTAAAATATAGCTCTAGTGTTTCGTGTCTCACCCAATCCTTGGTCTTCTCTTCACGATCGGCGTTGTGAGAAAGACGGGATTTTAAGAAAAATTGTATCTCAGAGTGGGATATTTTTTTACATCTTGGCTTTTATAAGATGAATAAACATGTTTCCCAAGTGGCCTTCCCGATACTCTTCATTGCCATCCTCAAAAACTTTCATGACTGAATTGTTCATAAGTATATCAAATTTTTGTCTGAATTCTTGCACATTTGACATATGATTGACATATGTTTACAAGACGATCCCTCACCACGTTTATTATTATTATTATTATTATTATTATTATTGCTTATGTTTCAGCTGCTTTACTGATTAAGAAACTGAATGACCTTATTGTGTTCAGTTTTCATTTGTTTTTTTTTAACCAGTCACAATGCAGCATTTGATACGGTTTGTCTCACAACAGTTCCACTTACCATTGTTTAAGCAGACCAGGGGCGGGGCGTTTGCCAACCTGCAGCGGCCTTCTAAGGATCCGCCAGTACTGCTATCGCCTTTTACTAACTTTATTTAGCTCTAACGCAGGGTTCGCGCTTGGTTCTCAGGAAAGTGGGTCAAAAAAGGAAAGTGTGACTCAATTGAGTCCCGAAAGACTCGGTGGGTTCCGAAAAAAGTGAGTCAAAAGGCCTAAACAGTGGACAAAAACCCCGCCAACGCGAACCATGCATAAACGACAAAATGAAATTATGCACACCTTAACTTACTGTCATTTTTGTTGTTTCTTTGTAGAATGTAAAGCACATGGGTTGAGGGTAGAAGTAGATGTAGAACTTGCGTAGATTTATAACGCTTTACTAGACGCACGAAAAATAGGCGAGCCATCAACAGAGAGGCACGCACGGAACCCACAGTGTTCATTCCCAGCTATGAATAATGCATTTGACAAAAAAAAAAGTCTGTCATTTTACTTGTTTCACATGTTTGCTGGTGGTTTGCAGTTACAGCTATATGTGATAGTTAAGTGTGTCCAGCTGTAAATAGCGCATAGCAACGTGTTGTTTACCTGTAATAACGAACATCCGGACGTGGATCAACCACAAACAGTTAAAACATTTTAATGTTCAAATAAAAAATCAATTCAGACAATTTTAATGGATTTTCTGGGTGGGGAGGGGAGGGGCGGGGGTGCTACAAGAATCCTTGGTTCCGGTTCCCAAATGATATTTACTTCAATATTTTAAGGCATAGCGAAAGGATTACAATCAATTTTGATTGATTGAGAGAACTCTCTGATTTGGTTTTTTAGCCCAGCAGACTTACGTCCGTGGGCTATACTCATGACTTATGGGGCATCCGTCATCCGTTATGTGTGTTTGTGTAAACAATTTATTATTATGCTTTTCTTACTACATTTATGGTCCTATTGTTTTGGATTTTGGCAGGAATGTTTCGTCAGTATTCCTCCAGACAGCTGTTATTGGTGAAATTTAAGACAACACAAAAATGCTACTCTTCCTACAAATGTGACCCAATTGCATTGAGATTTAACAGGAATGTTCCCCTTGCACCAGGCTTGTATTTTGTTTTGGCAGTTTGATCAAAATTAACCAAATCGATTAGCCATAAAAGGTCAAATTGTAGACAATCATAAAATGCTGCTGCTTGACGCTTCTTTACTATTCCTAAGACATGGAGGGCGAATTAGTCGAGTGGGTTAACCACATTAGAACTAAGGGACTTCCGCTCAAGCTTATAAGCCCAGTTCAAGGCGTACTTTTTCATTGGCTTCCTTCATAGGTTTTGCAGACCATATTTAAAATTCTGCCTCCCACAGAAGAATTTTTTTTTTTTGCTTATTCTTTTCTTATTTCTTTACTTTGTTACCCCCCCCCCCCCTCAGCCCTTCCTCGATCCCTTCCCTTGTCCCAGGTAGATCTTCCGTGGAGTTGTAGTATTATGTAATTGGCGCGATAAAAACTGGTCAAATTAATAGCTAGCTTTAAGAGAAACACAATGTTTTTCGTCTCATAGATCCAGTCCGCTTACTTTTGATAGCAATGTTGCGCATGGGGCCTTCTACCAACTTTTGTCAAAATAGTATTTTCTGTAATTTCTTTGCTTTTACGGCTAGGCTCAAAGTCCACGGACATTCTTGTTGATATTCCTAATTAAATGAATTAGCAATTTTTCTTATATGATAAAAATAATACACCATTCTCTTTGTGCAGAGTGTTCTCTCCTGCCCTCAGTCCACGGACCCGTGCGGACCTACCCCCTTCAGGGTCTGTCCGTACCGCTCTTCGACTTCGGGCAAAAAAAAAAAAAAACAATCTGCACATGCAGAATGAAGTATTTCTATTATACACATATCTTTTTTTTTCAATTAGAGATGTCTGTCAGTATTTAACTATATCTCGAGTTGTTTTTAGAAATACATAATAAGTTTGGGAATTGCACCAATAAGACTGTACTACCGACACTGTGTATTCACAGCTGAAGGGTTTTGAGTGACGTTGTGCCTCAAAACGCACACACACACAGTGTATTTGCTTCTTCGAATCTTTTTTTACCACTTATTTTATGCTTTAGTTATGGGACTCTGGCGCCCACGCATTTCATGCCACCGAATCTAATGGAATTTCTGAAAGCAACGAAAAAAGCTGAAACGTGAACTGTGACTTGTGCGATAAAAATCAGGACAAAACAAATAAGTGGCCTAAGAAAAAACTGCTCTTTTGAAATATCAAATGTGAACTGTGCTGATTTCTGGCGTTTTAAAATTTCATCATGTGGCACTACCAGTCAGAGCAATTCTCATATCGACTTACAATGTATATAAAAAGTTTGCTGTTTTGTCTGCTTCATATACTGATTCCGTTTATAACTGAAATAATTCTGTATGACTCATGTGTGGAGAGCAAGGAGAACTAGACCGAAATTCGCACAGCGAATTAGATCCCACTTGGAATGATAACTTAAAACGGAAGAGTGGGAATTATAACCTTGGTTCGTGCTTCCGCACAGTCAAATAAGTGGTAAGGACATGGCAAAATGTGCTTCGTGCTCCCGTCAAATAATATTTAAACATTGAACGCTCAATAAACGTCAGAGAAATATATTCAACAGAAGTTGAAACAACACATGTGGTCGAAGCGACTTAAGGTATTAGGTTGCTGAGGCGTCGTAGCTACTGGGCAGATATACCTGAATGGGGACCTTGTGTTTGACAAACCCTTTGGGAGGGAGGAGGTGGGGAGAAAATTGTCAAACAATAAAAATGCATTTTTTTTTTTTGCAGGGAGTTTTTACTGCCTTGAAATATTGCTATGTTAATTTCAATGTGGTAAAGAAATTTACGCATATCTGAAATACAAAATCGAATACTTCTATAATCACTTCCATTTCAAAGCATACGTAAACACAGTATTGTTATATAAACATTATTTGCGCCATTCAGTATTAAATAAATAAGTGGTCACGGTTTATAAGAGGTAATGTGTTATTTGCTTGTGTGTATGTGTTTGTTTTTCACCTGCTCCGTGTCTTAAACACACATATAGTAAAATCTCATGTTGATACCTGCAGTTTATTTAAACGTCTAATAGTTGCTGTTGATCATTCGCACTTGTTTGTAGTTTTCCTGAACTTTCTGCCATTTTCCCCTTTTGTTCCTGTTCTTTCCTTCGGATGGTTTCCAGAAAATTCCCCCTACACTGTTTGCCGGAAGAAGACGAAAAATCTCACTCACGTGTAGAAGATAACAAGGTCTCGGTGAATCCGCAATTTTTTTACCTCAACGGTCAAGGTCAAATTGTCAAAATTATTTGTTCTGTACAGTATTTTCCAGAAAACTCCTGGCGTTTGAGTCAGCTTCATATTAGGCACATTTACAGATAATCGTAAAGTCTCGGTGAAAACCCAAATATTGTTTACCTTGACTTAAATGCCAAGTTCAAAGTGAGGTCAAATTTTTTTTCAAAAATCTTCTTTATTCCAAAAGTGGCTAGAAAAAGCGCTGAGATCCTAGTGGGAATACATAAACGTAGTCAGTACGGTATAACCCTTGTTTCTGAATCTTGACCATGAGGGTTAAGGTCAAAGATCACATGTACCGTTAACGGTAAGACCAGTTATTTCGAAAACGGTTAGAGAGCGCTTTGGAGCTCATTTTGCCCCTTTGGGCCTGAACAACGTTACGTGAGAGGTATCTCGGTGACCTTGACATTCTCGGTCACGGTCCAAGTAGAAAACCGGAAGTTGACCATCATCTCGAAAACAACGACAGAGAAGGGGTACTACGTGACTTTGACTTTCTCAGCCATAATTTAATACAAATGTTTTCTTTTGTGGTTTCTGCAAGTGGGTCATTACGCTATCTGGCGGAATTCAGTCTATTTAAAACATGACTTTGTGATCCCTATTCTAGTAATGCCTTTGGAGTTCCCACAATGGGTTTTACGTGACATATTGCAGTATTATGGTTTGGCTCAATGCGTTCTTAATGAGTTTTGAAGTCGTCCTGCATATACCTTACCTTAGTAATGTGTAATGTTGCCGTTATTTAAAAGCAACAACAAAACACTGATACTAAATACTAGCGTAATGATCGTTATGGTAAACGCATGATACTTACCGCATATCGGGTATGCATCGCACAAAAACATCAGTAATCAGAGACCTTTTGTAAGGAATGAAGTTTTCAAACTTTACGTCTAAAAAGTCTTGCGAAAAATAAGTAAAATCTGTTTCAAAAAATTTATTTCTAATAAAAATGAACAAACCGTGTAAATTTTCACGATCTGTCTGAAAGGAGGTATGATTTAAATTATATTACGTTCTTATTTCAAACATGGCATAATTTCAGTCAGTTACTCAAACCCTGAATATCAATCGGAGCTGTGTTTGGTCGGCCGAAAGAAGTATGGCTAAATGGCTATGCAAATTTACTTGAAATTTTACATCTTATTTTACATTTTCTAATTCAAATGTGTATAAACATAAAACATACGCGCAAGGTTTCAGGAGCATTAATTACACCAGTATACTAGATGAGCGGTTGTAAACACTCATCACTAGAGAAATTATGTTTACTTCTGAATCGTGTTTTCCAAGTAAAACGGGCGTAAAAGTTTGTACTTCTTGCAAAAGGTCTATGCCTTGTATACATCCATGTTGTATATAGGCACACTGTCTATCAGTTCAAAACATTCAAGGTTTTAAAAGGTGTTAATTACTTTTTGGCAATAGCGTGCATTTTTGTTTTTGGGAAAACCAGAACCGAAATCAGTTTGTAGATGTTCTATAGATATACTGCAGATATTCTTCAAAGGCAAATTAAAAATCAGATTCCCTGCAAAGGTGTTAGACATCAGTTTTTCTTTGAATTAATTGAACCAAGATCACATTTTTGCCAATTTTTCTTTGTCGCCTGTATTATCCTTTTACATTTGGATTCTCGGTTCAATTTGGTATAATCATTGCTGCAGTCTATAGTGCCACTTTTTACTCATTTGTGCTGCGTTTAACTATATGTGTACAATATTGTATTCTGTATCTATTTTATGAAAGTGTTACATGTTGCACTATGTTGTTTTCTGGTCTATTTTGTACACCTAATATAATATGCTGCAATCCCTGTGCACCTTTTGTATTGTTTTATTTGTAGTATTTTGTACTCGTTATGAAAATGTGCAGCACTACCTATGCAAAATGGTGTACGTTGCACTTACTGTTTTGTACTGTTTCTGTGTTGTGTTGTATTTTGTGTACTTCGCTTTGCTAATGTGTTCTCTGTATACTCTTCTGTACTGAGTATACGTGCTGTGCTGTTTCTATTGCATTGTAAGCTGTACTGTGTATGCTGTACTTGTATACTGAAGTGCCTGTAAGTAAACCAGTAAATCAATCGTTTTCTTTTGTCAACAATGAACAGCAAACAGTATATTTTATGCGAAAATCAATCTAAACTGCAGAAGTCATGGAACTAATACATATTTTAAAAATCATTCGAGGGTTTATCCTTTTGTTACAATGTTATAATCCTTTTTCGTTATTATGATGTCATACAATAATAATTATTATCTTATGACCTTACTTTGAAAATAGTTAATTTTTCGCTAGTGACATTGGTCGGTTCGTGCAAAATTGGACAGTACTTTAAACGAGACTTAATTGATTTGGTCAAAGTTTCCAAACTGTTTTTCCGAAGCATTTGCAGGTCTTTGGCACCCTGAAAACTCTGCTAAGACTTAAACGCGGATGTGCGTTAAAGGTCTGTATGATCGCTTTACCATTGTTTCAAGATTTTCATGTCGCAGTTCTTTCATATTTGATATTTAATATTTTCAAAAAGAAATTTCGACAGTTCAAAAAAGTAAAGTTTTTTTATTTATTTTATGAAACAGAGTGTCCTTGAATATCTTTGTTTTGACAACTTCAGTCTGTTTGATAAATTGATAAAACCGTTTAATTAGTTATAAATTCATCATTATAAACTTCTTTCAATGGGGGAGCTATAATTATGAAAATGTCCTTGCACAAAATCAGCGTATAGATGTGTGTTTGGTAAATGTTTTCAGTGTAGTTCTATTTTTTCTGTTCTAAACAAGTGATTCGTTTAGTTCACTGAAACAATAAGTTTGATGTTCTTGTTTTATTATTTTCTTACTGAAGTTTGTCTTTTTAGAAAGTGTAATTTGTTTCTGACTGCTTATGGGCTAAGAAGATGTGAATGTCGGTTTTTATTTAAATTTTTGAAATAAATGTTTGGTTTTGAAGATGGTTAGGCCAGTTAATGTCTCTGTTTCAACTGTGAGAATGTGAAACAGTTTGTGTGACTGCATTTTGGTGATTGGTTTAAACTGAAAAACATGTTCCACGAATAAAAGAAACTGATCATTTAGACTGTCTGAATTTCTATGAAGGATTATTTTTATAATAAAACTATATTAAAAAGTGAAAACTGTATTTTAAATTTTACGTCTTACAGTATAACAGTTCATGACATATGGCAAACCGTGCAACCGGAAGTGTACAATAATTATTTTTATTACATGTCTCCAATAATAAGTTTATGGAGTATAGCACAAAAATCATAAATTTATGACAAATATCGTACCTGGGGCCAGAAAGCAAAAGTTTGTTTCAAATTCCATTTTTAAAATGAACAGCCTAAACTGCGATCTTTTCATACATTTGTCTAAAAAAATAGACGCGACCGAGGCCGAACTTTTTCATTTTTGACAAATTTGGTGACCCGGCTTTGAAGTGAATATTCTATTATTCACTGGATTTGTAAATTAAGCCAGACCATGTCATTTGTTCTTAGTCGCCATTGATTGACCCTGGCTAAAAACAAGGTTATTGTTCTCGCAGTAGCTTCACTTTTCTCTCTCCAAAGTTTTGCATCCTAGTCATCGGCAAATTTTATTATTTTCTTGTTATTCAATTTTCAATTAAAAAGGATTCATCTGTTTTATATAAAACTGTTTCGTCTCATGCATGCGTAATTCTTGGGAGATTTTTGCCTTCAGTATTGCGATTGCACGTTCAATATCATGACGTGTTCCAACACTATTCCTTCGATCATTTCTCAGTGTTATCCAATAATACAGCAGTCAAACGTTATCGGCATTTGAATATACAGTGCTCATGAGAAACTGAGACACTGAAATTGATACAATTAATAGCATAAATGACAGTGACCTTCTGCTAGAATTCACCTCACACTTTATCAATTTACTCTTTTTTAAAAACAGCGAAGGAGACAAAGCTTTGGTGTGAGATATTTTTGTGAGCAAATTTTAATAAATGTTTTAATATTTTTGCGGAGATTGGGTTGGTATTTGTGTCTCGAAAACAACCAAATAACCGCAAAAATGCAAATATGATTTGCATTGAATTTCGAGAAGGCAAATTCATCTCGCTGAGCATAAAATCATACTTGACCAGATGACGGGTAATATTAAAAACTATAGCAGCCTTAACAATCTTTCTTTGTAGCACTGAAGGACGTTGTATATATCTCAATAAAAGCAGTAACCACGAGAAGCTCTTTGGAGTGCATTATGTGCCTGTTTTTTGCGTTTCCTTAAAATAGGTTTATTATAAATATTATTTCGAATAATTGAAAATTATCATCCGTCTTTTTCATGCCCGTAACATAATTGAAATATAATATCTGGTGATAATTAATGATTGATTTCATTGGACCCAAGCTTTTCATGTTGTGTACCAAGTACATTGTCCCACGAAATGTGGGAGGAGTTAGAGTTCTTCATTGTAAGCATCGATTCTATACATATTTTGCTCAAAAAGGCTGTACAAATCAACTGATAACTTAAGTATATTAAATCACAATTTTACGTGCAAACGGCGTTGAAAAATGGATTTTGGTCTGTTTTTTAATGCGACACACTTTCACAGAATTTTAAAGGTACTTACAGGTACTTACAGCAACATTTTTTAACCTCGAGCAGAAATCGATTTTTGGAGCACAGGAACTGTGCTGAGGTTTGGTGATCAGATGTTTAGGTAGTACGTTCTGTGCGTTGGCGTTCTGTCTCAGATTCATTTTAATGCGGTATAAAGTTACATTTTTTGTGATTAATATATTCAGACCCATTTGTGACATTGCTTTTTGTAAGATTTTACTCTTTTCTATTTTTTTTGAAACCTTACCCCAAATAATCGTCATGTTACGATATAAAAAAATGCACATTTCAATGTCTTATAAAGTTCGTTATTTTAAATTAACAAAGCAATAAATGTTGAAAGAATACTTTGCTTGATCAATATTTTGAAAATCAGTTAGTGTTTGTTTTGACGTCGTCTCTGTAATGAATGAGGCGTGTTATTACTTTTCGGTATCAAAATTTCCAGAAATGTGACGAATCAAAAATTTCTTGTGCTAAAACTCTCTTTCTACTAATTCGTAAAATATTACAGCAGAACGAAAAAGATTGGGGGTAAAATTATTTTTATTGATTTCTTTGGAAATTGTTTCTGGTAGGGTAGTATTACTTTAAACAAAGTCTAAAGTGGAATAAGATATGTTTAAGCCTTCATTATAGTGATTTTGCTCTCACAGATGTAAAATTTTGCTACTCGGTAGCAATATTGATCCAATTCCTATTTATTTATCTGTTTTATTTTATTTATTATCTTACTTTTTAATCCCTTTTGTGGTCGGTTTGCATACAAGTTCTCCAAAACAGCTAGGATAGGAAATGAAATTTGGTACACTGATAACTGAAGTTTTTAAAGGAAAATATTCAGAAAACGGTTGCATCAACAGTTTCTGAGTAAAATATGTTATGAGACTAATTTTTCACAAAGAATTATTTGGTGACCAACTTTTTCAACTGCAACGTTATTATGACGTCATTATATGGATTTTTGATGTTGATGTTGATTTATATTCATTTGATACAGAACGTTTCAAATTAGAAGGAACCGAAGTTAAATGCACTGAAAAGATCCTAAACGCCCACATCCCCACGTTTCCCATAGTCCGCAGTATCAAAACCCAGTACTTAAACGACAACAAGTCTCCGATTAAAAACGACAGCAAAGAAAAGGCTTACTTGAGTACACCTATAGTATGTCATTCAGACATATAGCAGAGGCAGTGGCCTTGCAACAGAACACAAGACTTTACTACTTACTGGCATGATGTTAGCACTGTTTGACAATGAATGTCACTAGTTGCCAAGCAATGCAAAATAGTTGATTTTATACGCTGACACAGCACTAAACTATCTCACTCTTTATTATTAACACTTGACAAGCTGTTAGTTTGCAAGGTTATGTGAATTTGTGCGAGCAGCCGTTCGTCCTTTTTTCTTCTTGACAATTTTCCGATGTTTTGTGTCTTCTTCTTCTCTGACACTATGGGCCCTAGGACCATGAAACTTGAGAATTATGAAGAGTTTGATCTCAACGTGTGCATTTGATCTCAACGTGTGCATGTCACTTTTTATTTTCGTCTTTGATTTCGTTTTTTTTGTTAAAACGCTATGTGAAAACAGTGTATTTTTGCAAGTAAATGCGGAGCATTTAACGTGCAACACAGAACACCACACAGTTGCTCAGCTTTGTGCGAGCGCACAATGCGTAAACACATAACACAGCGTATACCTAATCAGTCAATCAAACCTTAAGTCAACAAAAAGAAAAAAAAACACTACTCGGCTTATAAGACGTATTCAAGCTCTGTTGTTTGCTAATATATTTAGCTGGTATTAAGTTATCATCCTATGGAGTTTTTTCTTAACAGTGGTCCGATTTTTTGGAATAATACAGCATACATGCTGTGCCATAAGCTCTGTATATAGTTTTATAAGACACTGTATGCATGTTGTAAAACACTTTATATTATTCAAGAAATATCCCACTGAAGGGAGTATTTTGGCATTTTAATTTTTGTCAAGTGTTAACATTTTGCTAGCGAAATGCGGTTCTAGTTACTGATTTATTTTTTTATTCCCCATTTTTTAAAGTAGAAGATTTTTTCAAAATTAAAAGTTCTATACTTCTTTTCATCTGTTTGCTTTTATTTATTTTTTGTGTTATCCCTCATTTGTAAAAATAGGTTCAAGATTTATTTCAAAGTAAAGTTTCCCTAGCCCCATGGAACAAGCTCAATCCACCCAAACCCACTTAGTTCATGTCACCAGATAGCGCCTGTATCACGACAAAACATTTGGATAGAAAATGAAATCTTTCCATATGAGATGAGGTAATCGCCCACTGTTTTGCACGATTGCTGTGCTATCGCGTAACATCAATATTTATGACCTTATAGCAATTTTATAATTCCAGTAAACAAAATATTACTCCAACAATGATAGATGTGGCTCATCAAATCGGATAAAGTGGGCTTTTGTCTTGGTTGATTATTGAAATGGAAGCAGTGTCTGGCTGCCGATGTTACGTAGACTTCGATTAGTTTTACGACGATTAAACTTTACAGAAAAGGGTGGCTTGGTTGGACCAAAAGCAATGTCTAACAAAGCTGCCTAGGTGATATCTAATCAACATTGTCCAAAGACTTTGATTTGACGTTAGTCTTGGCTTAGGTGGACGCCGTAACCAGACCTAGGGTCACAATTCATTTACTCATTTGTTTCTTGACAGAAGGCAACATTTGTTTATGAAAACCTTTTCCTGGAATTTCCAAATACTTTTCCAGATACAACTATGCATTTTCCACAGTTTCCAGACTTTTTTTAAAATGTTGCAGATTGATTTTTATGTTTCAAATTGATTTTAAGTTGCTAACATTACAGTTATCCTGGGAAAGCACTGGCGTCGCATAATCGGTTTGTAAAAAAAGTGACAATGTATTATGCATAGTAGCTTGTAATGGTTCCTATGAGAGGTGCTTAATGTCCATTTTTATTCTCCATTAAAATGGGTTTTTGTTTTGCAGAAATGTTGTAGCTGTTTAATTGGATAGAACCGATGCTTTGAAAAGTATCATGCTACCTTTTCTGTGCCCGTAACAAAGTTGAAATGTAATTTCTAATAATAATTAAAATTAATTTTACTGGAGTACAAAACTTTTATGGTTAGCTCCAAGTACTTCATGGTTTAACCCATGTTTACTCGTACTTGAATTCGAGGTTCACTTTTCTTCCGAAGCCCCAAAAAGTGGGGCCCCAGAAATGATGGGACCAGGTGGGACTGGCTGTTGTAGTCATCGGTTTGATCCAAATAAAAAGCTAAAACATTTGTACAAAACACAAACGCAGTTAAATGAAAAAAATGGACATTTTGTTCATACAAATGCCTTGCAGCTGCCGTTGGATCCACCCGATGCTTTGAAATAGATTTAGTTAGTGGTCTGGCATTTCTCGGGTACCACGCCATTCGGACGCGCATCTCTTCGGTTAAAATGACAATAAATAAAACTTCTACCAACAGTTCCTTGTTTTTTATTTCTCTCAGTTTCTCGAGACCAGTATTCTCTTCCTATTGGTGTGTCTGCGCACCTACGGGGAAACTTATCCCCCTCCCATTTTTCATTGGACGATCGGGTACGGTCTATATGCTATGCATGGCTGAGTCTCGTCAAGGCACCTAATACTGAATCCACAATATCAGATATCATCTAAATTTGAAAAACTTCAAAATTTTACTATTTTTGGGCTGTGTTACAACACGTGCGCCCGGTGAGCGCACCGGTTTACTCGTGTGCTCCCAAGTGTGCTCTCCTTCGGCCCCTTCTCCCCATGTCATGCTGTCGCGTTACTCATGCGCCTCCCCTACAGTGATGTGAGCGCTCTTCGGTGCTGGTGAGCGACCCACGTCAGCTCCATAGATGCCAGCTGCTGTCACCTTGTGGGGGCACAGTAACTCGCTGTCCGCGCTGCTGCTGCCTTGCGCTACCCACTTGCAATAATCTCAACTTAAAGTTAAACAGTCCGAAAGTCTGCCCTATCATAGCTAGTTCATTTGAGCGGCAGCATTTCACTCGTTGGGGCGGGTCTGCGAGCTGCTCCTTTTACCTCGCCCCTACACGGCCTTATGTTTTGCTCCGCTGTGACTCTTGTAGCCCTTGCCTTTGACCCTACGACATAAGTGACCCAATCCTTACATTTTCCTTTCATCACAGTGTTACTTATTAATTATGGACTCCGCTGCTACGAATGGCATGTGGTACAGCTTTGACACGGAATCTTGCGTATAGTTCTGCAAGTAAAACCGAATGAAAGAGTTAGCGATTGCCAGCAACTTGCCCGCAATATGTCTTCCATGATCGCGCCGGTTACCTCCTTCAGTGGACATGCAATCTATTGCACTTCATGGGGTGCATCTTGTGCCCGTCTTGTGTCTCTTCGCTTTGTGATGCCGCGTCATATGCCGCCACCACTGCCCTTCTAATGTAGTTGGAGATAGTGGCTTTCCTATATCTCTGTTAATATGAGGAAGAAGCGGCATTATTAGTCTTTTTTGTTTTGGGCTGTGTATTACCTTACGCAGTGTGTCCACGGGGCACAGTAATTTTCCTATGCACCTCGATTCTCCTTCTGGTGCATCTCCGGGTAGCAAAGGCTGCGAGATTTCCGAAAACGTACCTTACCCTGACTCACGATGTGTGTTTTGACTAGGAAATCGGTCCGAGGTTTCAGGACAACCCTGCTATTATTTTCGTCTATGAAATACTGCTGGTCTAGTGCGTGTATCTCACTTCTCCTCTTGCCTGACGCCAAATCTAGATGGAATGTTACCTTGAATGTAAGCTCCCGCGGTGGCGTGTTCTGTTCGTCCCGGAATATGGGGCCTGAAAGTAATCTAGTACTACCTTTAGGTAACACTGTTTTGGTTTTGGAACTTCTCTCGAACTTCTCTAAGTTTTCTCTAAGTAACCCTGGCTCGACGCATTTGTCGAGTAGCATTAACGTTTGAGCGGCCAGCCTTTGTCTGTCCAGTCCCGCGTCCAGCCAGTCGTCCATGTATTGGAACACCAGCATCAGCTGCTGTCGCCCCAACGACTTCACTGAGCGCATTGTCTTGTTGAAAACCCAAGGCTCCGGTGCCAGCCCAAAGAGTAGAGTACCAATACCTGTGCTCCCCAACCTGAAAGCAGGGATGGATCTGCTGCTGACTGTAGTTGTCACCTGTTTGATGGAGTCTGGCTGGCCTTGCAAAAACACTGCCCCGTCTCTCTTGCCTTGCGGCCGCTTAATCCTGGGTGGCGCCGAAGCCGTGCGCCAGCGGTGTACTCGTTGGCCCGGTGACGTGACGTGACCTGCGTGTACCGCTCGTGTAACGCGCGATTCTTGAGGTCCTGGATGTGCCGGCCACTGATCTCTGCCAGTAGGTCATCTTCGAAAAGTTGTGCTTGCCCCACGTATTCTCCAGAGTTCCACCCACCAAGGTCAGGGGTTTGCCTACTTGAGCATTTGAGAATCTCTGGATCACTTCTATGACTTCGCGAAACGGATATCGAGAGGGTCGACCCATTTCGCTGAGCCCACTTCCTCACTTCCCCTGCTGGGGGACCCTTCGTCTGAGATGCGCCTCCTTTTCCTTACACCTCTCCATGGGGACACGTCGAGTTTCGTGATGATAGCCAGTCACCACATTCCGGGTGCTTTCATGGGGGGCATTTAGACCTCGCTCTGCTTTCGATCGTGCCCTGCGTTTCACTGTCGAAGCGTGTGGGTGTGCGACACCGGCTGGGCACCCGACTTTGTTTCCTTCGTCGGCGGGGCGGTGAGGAGCCTAGGGACTCGGAATCTCTAGAGAATGAGAAAGATATCAGGCGTCTGCAACTTCTGCCTCTAAGCTGCATGCCCCCGGGGGATGTTAATTCGCGCTCCGGACTGCTGTGCCCCTCCTCCACCATCTGGGTCGTGAATGTGGCTAGAGGTGATGGCTCCCCCTTTCGTGCTATCCGGCTTGGGCGAAGAGGCTTGAAAGGTGCCCCCTGTGGTTCTGTTGTCTGTAGTGTATGTGTGGCTGTGAGTTCCCTCACCTACTCCGGTCTTGTAATTGTCGCGCTCGGTGCATGCGTCTGCAGCCCCACGACTTTTTGTGAGATCACGGCTGCCTGCTGCTGTAGTGCGTTGCGGAGGATCTCTTCAAGGAATTTCTGTATCGGGAGAGCCGGCTTCTCTGCTGGTGGATGGTCTCCCACATGCTTGGTCTGTCATCAGCGTTCGTGGTCGCGTGATCCCACGTGCCCGACGTGTACGCCGTGTTGACTGCCCTAACAATGAATTCCTCAAATGATTCCGTGGCCTTATTGTTAATCGGTCGGATTGAGAGTATCATAGTTGCTGCCTCTTGCTCTAGCTCTTGCAACAACACAAGGCCGCTCACTTCTTGTCCTTCCTCGACTTGTGCTTGAAGCGTCTCTTGTGCGACCTTTAGGTGCCCGAATCCTGCCCCGACAACACCTTCTCACCCCGCAGTGGGGTGCTGGGGTCTTTGCCTGATGGCTCATGAGTTGGGGTATCCACCGAGGACATTGTCAGCGGCCACAGTTCTTTTATTTGTCTATTACTAGTTGGCGTCGACGCTGCCTGTTCAAGCTCCGCAACACTTGGTCTGAGAGATGTTGGCAGATTGCACTCGTTATCTCACCGTCGCAGTCTTGTTGCCCTTTGCGAGTAGCACAGTCCATGCGGAAATCGTGGGGATGGTCCTTAAGACCTGCGTGCCCACACAGTGGATTCTTTACCATGGTTGTTCATGACTGCAAGCGAACACAGTAAATTTTATTTAATGGCAGTTTTCTGCCCCGAGTGAGGATCGAGCTCACGACCTTGAGAATGTGAGACTCACGCGCTGCCTACTTCGCTAAGGCTGGGAAACATTCATCTGCACTGGCAGGCGAAGAAGGGAGGAAAAAAGGGGGAAGAAAGAAGGCGTAGAGCCGGTTGTAGCGCGTCAGACTCATACTGCAAAGAACGCAGCTTCGAATCGCACTTGTGTCAGGCCTTTCTTTTTAACATTTTTTCTTCTTTCTATCATATTTTTTACTATTTCCAATGTGTTTTGGAGTGACAAAGTGAATAGAAACACAACACTGCTAATTTAAACTTTTTTTACTTTAAAGACCCCGTGTAAATTCTGTAAGTATACCGTTATTATAATTTTTGCCTTGTTCATTTTTGTGCTTGTGCATAGGAATTGTAAATAATGTGCAAAAAAAAAAAAAAAGAAAGCCGGGATTTATGTGCTAATCACCGGCAGCTTTTGATCTTTGAAATTTGTGAGAGCATTTTTTGTTCTAAATTATATCTATTTTTGTGTTAAAAACAAGGCAGAAAATAAGTCACGATAATGCTTTTTTATTTTTAGCAAATCTGACACAGATGTCACACAATATTAACAAATCACTGTACTTCGTTTAGCCTTCTCTATTTCTCTTTGAACAAATTTTTCCAACAGTTTATTTCGTTTTGACAACAGAGTGAGGTTTCTCTCCTTTCTTTCTATTACCTAAGAAATAACTTTAACCTTTCTTGAATAAGTATTACCGTCAAGCAAGAGTAAAAAAAGGAAACTTGCCTTCAGTTTTGAACGAGAACTGCTAATAGACAGCATCTTAGACAGCACTCGTCCATGAAATATCTTAGGGGCCATCCATAAAATGCTTACGCACGGTGATTGAGGGGAAAGGGTCTGAAACATAGTGTAAGTGGAGGGGGTAAAAGGGGCCTTTGAAGTGTTTTTGCGCACGTACCTTATGATAGGCGCTTATGATGTGATAAAAATTCAACTACATTCGGATTTTCACAAAAAGTAAAATACGGCATAATCGATAAATGAATTCACGATGTACTCGTGCATTATATGCAGCAGCAATGAACTGTGGACTAATTCAGAACAGCAAAATTTCATTCACGATTCCATTCACGAATGGAATTCTATTCTATAAGACTATTCAATGAGACTATAAGGGGGAAGGTGGCGCCATCGAGACACATTTGCTTTTTTTAAATTCATATTATCGATCTGGTGTGTAGCGTCATACAATAGTATGTGTTATGCAGCCCTCTTCACTTGCACGCTTAAGTGTGTTTCAGTGTGTGATTTGACGGTACTACTCCTGGTAGCCTGTGTGCTCCAACCGAGTAACTCGTTTGTAACTCGCCAGTAACTCGGATGCGGCACACTCTGCTGCGTTGTAGCACAAAGTGCGGGAAAACTATCACTTGCGAAAATTTGGCTGAGACGTTTCGCACGCTGCCAAAACCTTTCTTATAGGTGGTCAGTAGCTTCCTACACTGTCTTGACCAGGAGTTAGGAAGGCAACATTGTTAGCAGATCCGCGGTGTCTCTGTCAACTTGCCGCACTGTGGGCGCCAAAACTAAAAACTGCTTATTTTTTCGTGTGACGTGGTTAAAACCCACAGTTGCAGGTATCTAAAAGAACTATGGGGAGCCCTTTAACATTGGTGAAGCTGGAGATAAGGCAAATGCCCTGGGTTCTCGTGAAATTGACAATCCTGGTTTGCCCAAGTGTTGAGTGCACCACCGCGTTACTCGCAAATAAAACAGCTAAACAGTCTTAAAGCAGCCATAATTTGCCTGTGAAGCGGTCCGAACTTTCCTCTAGCGTAACATATCCTGTGTTGAGCCTGAAAGCCTGTTCAGACTGAAAATGTGCTTGAAAGAGGTACGCTAGCAACACAAACAGCTAGATTACCCACCACAAAGTGTTGACACCGCATTTGGCAAATCAAACTGTTGCTGCGCCGCACCCTCTGGATGTAATTTTTCCACACTTTACCCAATTGATCTTCAAGATTTCCAGCAACTTTCTGCAATGTTCATTCCTCCATCGGACCTATGGAGTTTCTGCACACGAGTAAGGATGAAAAATGAACATAGAATCCCAGTATGAGTAAACATGGGGTTACCCATGAAGTACTTGGAGCTTACCATAAATGTTTTGCACTCCAGTGAAATAAATTCTAAATTTTACTAGAAATTACATTTCAACTGTGTTACGGGCACAGAAAAGATAGGATGATACTTTTCAAATCACCGGTCGATCCAGCGGCAGCCGCAAGGCATTTGTATGAACAAAAATGTAGTTTGTCTTTCTGGCGTGGGGGGAGGTACGCTAAAAAGACAAAATGCACTTTTCCCTTTCCATCTGCTTTGCAGTTAAAACTTCTCTTGCTTTGAATCGGCTTGATTAAAACAGCAATGTGAGTGGCATGTTTTTTTGTTCACTCCTTTTATGCATTCCACTTTTCGGTGGTTTATGCTCTGAGACATGCATTTTTCTACTATGTGACATTTGCTTTCGGCCACCGTTGAAATACACGTGCAATGTTTCAGGACACAAGAGGCGCAATTATATATTGTTCAACTATAATTTTGGCATACTCACAAAAGCATACTTTCAACAACAAAATCTGGTTAGACTCGGGTAGATGCACAGTGAAGCCGTTTTTTTAGACCAGCCGACTTTGTCGGGCTGGTCTTATCACACCAGTAGAGGAGGCATCCGTCGTCTAAAGTTACGTATGCAAACTTAAAACGCTTCCCCTCCTTCAGTTTTAATCGGATGCCTATCAAATTTTCTGCGAATGTTTTCTTGAGAGGCCTCTCTCTTCAACAATTACATTTTTGGCGATTCGTTAAAAATTGGCCAAATGGGACATATTAAAAAATTTTCCATGGCCAATTTTCAAAACGCTTCTTCTCCCACAATATTGATCAGATTTTCTTTTAAATTTTGGCTGGATATTTTTAGGTAGACCTCTTTCAAAAAATTACTTCATTTAGAGATCCGTCAAATATTGGCCAAATGGGGTGGGAGCATTTTTTAATTTTTGGCGTCCATTTTTCAAATGCTTCTTCTCCCACAATTTTGATTGGATTCCTTTTCAAGTTTGACTGATTGTTCTCTAGATAGGTTTCTGATATGAGATTACTTTTTTGGCGATCCGCTAGAAACTGGTTAAATGGGGGTAGTTTTAAATTAACTAATAGCCAATTTTCAAAATACTTCAGCTCACACAATTTAGATTTAGAATTCCTTTCTAATCTTGTACGATTCTTCTGTTAATGTTTCTCTATTGAAAAATTACTCCTTTCGGCTATCCGCGAAAAAAATGGCCAAATGGGAGTGAGTTTTGTAATTTATTGGTATCCAAATTTCTAAATGCTTTCTTTTAACACAATTTTACACCTTTGTTCTCTTTATAATTCCCTCTTGAAAAATTACTTTTTAGGAGATTTGCCAAAATCTGCCAAATGGCGGGGGGGGGGGTATTTACATTTTTTCGGTATCTAATTTTTAAATACTTCTTCTCCCACAGTTTTGATCGGATTGTCTTCAATCTTGCATAAATGTTTACTAGATAGACTGCTCCTGATCAAATTGCTTTTTTGGGATCAACCGAAACTTAACAAAATGGAGGGTATTTTAAAAAATTTTTGGTAGCAAATTTTGAAAATGCTTCTTCTACCACAATTTGGACAGAATTTCTTTTTAATTCGCTAAAAATTGGCCAAATGGAGACATTTTTTAATTTATTAGCAGAAAATTTTCAAAATGCTTCTTCTACAATTTTTATCGGATGACCTTTCAATTTTAAATAAATGTTTACCAGGCTTTCTGAAAATTGGCTAAATGGGGTATTGTAATTTTTTGGGTTAATTTTGAAAATGCTTCTACTCAAGCGATCTGAGCCACCTAAAATTGGTCAAATAGGAAGCATTTTAAAAGTTTTTGGTAGCAATTTTCCAAAGGGTTTTCCCCACAATTTGGATCGAAATGTCTTCAAATTTTGCATAGATGTTCACTTGGCAGACCCCTTTTGAAAAATTACTTTTTTGGCGATCAGCCAAAAGTTAGCTAAATGGGGGTATTTAAAAATTTTTAGTAGTCAGTTTTTAAAATGCCTTTTCTCCCATAATTTTGACCGGATTCTTTATAAATTCGGTCCGGTGGTGGTAGTGAGGATCCGTTGGTGGCAGTGAATACCCGGTTTGTTTTTAAATTTTAGATTATGTATTTTCAGTGAAAATAAACCGTTACAGTAATGACAAAACTATCTTTTTATTTCGTAAAGCGATTTTTTGCGAATAAAAGCGTAGTTCGCGTTCTTCTTCTTTACACAAAATTTCCATCATTTTCGGTAACTGATGCATACTTCAACTTCAAACTTTCTAGATGTTTAGGCGTACAATGTAAATAAACATTGCCAAAAATTGCCTTATTAGGCAATACCGAAAACACTCGAGTGTTTAAGACTGATTTACAATAAACTACCCACATTCCTCTTTTATCTCAGTGCCCCCTCATCTAAGCGGATTTGAGGTGAGGATGGATAAGGGCGGGTACCTGAAGGTCTAAAGGTGGAGAACTTGAACTTGGCTTTCATCGTAAAAAACGTTTTAAAAAATAAAATGGCAGTTTTGCTTCGCAAAAGCTAACGTTTCCTTAAATCTACCTTTACACGGGATTAGAAGCGTCACGTGCCTTGAGCGTCACTTCCCTGTTTTGAAAATACGTCGAACTATAACCTTTGCAGAGAAAGAGCGGATCCGACATGGCCCTAAAACTGGAGCATTCATGCTCAAACATGGTGCTCCCCTGTCATTCAGTAGTGATCAGGGACGAGAATCTGCAACGAGGTCACTGGCAGTCTCTTTTATCAATACGGAGTCCGCCACATGGTTACAAGGGCGTATCTTCCTCAGGTAAGCAAAACATTAAGAAAGCAAATAAAAATATAAAATTAAATAAATCAGTAAATAATAAATAAAAAGATAATGAGATTAGCAAAACGTAAATAAGTAAATAAAAAATAAGCAAAGCAGTACATACAAAATAAAATAAATAAATATATGTTATTTTTAGGCAAATGGTCAAGCAGAGTCAACCAACAGGCTGAGAAAAATGGTGAACGACCACCAGGTTGACTGGGCTGACCTTCTGTATATTATTACTCACTCCCTCAGTACCAAGTTCTCCCCTACTTCAGTCTTTTTGGGGTGCATCCAAGAAAGGTTGAAAGGTAATATTAAGCAACTATAATCTGAAAAGCAAACAGGATCAGATAGCTCAACAAAATATAAAACTATATTTTAATGAGATAACTGTGTTATTTTTCAGACGGCGCACTAACAGGATGAGGAGGGAGAGGAGTCAGAACAGCTCTCAGAAGAACATCAGACAATTTTCCTAGCCCTGCTAGAAAGTGAACATTGTTAAAGCGTCAAATAAACGTCTGAAATTGGTCAAGAAAAGTAAAACAGAAAACAAGAATAATACAAAAATTCAGACCAGATACAAATCGGTCCACCTACAACGCCCTTGAAGATCAGAGACCTTCTTTGATATTTTGTCTTCATGTAACACGAGTCTGTATTTTTTCAGGTTAGATTAAAGATATCTTGTCTTCAGGTAACAGTTTTTCAGGTCGGATTAAAATGAAATAGATTAAATTATAGTTCATTTTTTAATTATAAAATTATCTTATATATACTTATTGCATAATTTATGTTTTAGATGCATGGCTGACCGATGATACAGCGCAGTACTTGCTGGCCGTTCAGTTTGAACGTACTGGAACGGTTCTACAAAACACGACTGTTTTGTAGGCAGGAAATGGTGGAGCCAATGTTGGAACACCCGATGGGCCATTTATACAGATCACGTCAGTCAATAACCAACACTGGATCGCGATTTCAAACAAGGGTAGTACGAGTGATTCTGTGGTCATCTACGACAGTTTACCATCGGTTGGTCTGGGACCAGACCTGAAGAAAGCCATTTGCTAGTTGTTTTACAGTAGTGAAAAGGACTTGAAAGTAGAGTGGACAAACGTAGCACGTCAGGCAGGATCGAATTACTGGTTTATTTGCGATTGCAAATGCCACTGCTTTGTGCTATGATCTTGACCCAAGAAGATTAGCCTTTGACCAAAACCGCATGCTTCCGTCATCCCACCACATGTTTTCTTTTACCTGCACATGACGCCATTTCCAGTCCTGTTGCGAGTAGACGGGAAATCTGAAATCAATTTCTATCAAACTAATATGCAAGCATCGCCATCCGGACGACTGGGACGCATGTGTTGTCTGCATGCAGTATGTTGAACGTTTTCATCCAGAATGCGTTGATGTTACCACGGGCGGTTATGTGAGTTGCATGTAAATGCGGACAAACTTTGGTATTTTAATGGAGTTTAGGTGTTTTGGTAGAAAATACGATATGTTAAATTTACAGCTTTTTAGGTAGTTGTGTGCTGAATGTAAATACAGACAAACTTTGGTACTTTTCATGCACTTTAAGCGACATAGTAAAAAAATGGGGACAAGTTTTAGCATTTTCCAGTTATTTGAATAAAACAATCATGACCGACCTCGATAAGGCATTTTTTCACGGTATTTTTTTAATGCACCCGGTGCACGGATTATTTTTCTCACGGGTATTATTTTTTCACCCAACACCGGCACCGATATATTCCCATATCCAAAATCTGGCTGTCTCGTATATTCTCATAAGGAAAGAGCTATGGTTTCTGGTAAAAGCCATAAGTTTGTCACGGAAAAGATAACGCACAACCCCCAGATGCCTCCCGTTTAGGCACGTTTTCCACCTTCCCCATATAAGAAGTCACCGTGAGAGTGTGGTTTAAGACTACTAACGAAACACGCAGCGAAAAGTCGTTCGTGTTCATATTGTGAGCTTGGCGTAAAAGATAAATAACTTGTTAGTACATTTACTGCCAGCTTCTGAAAAACAAAGCACTGCTTGAAAATAACACCATAGGATTGTCAAGGAATTATGTCAAAGACATTTATGGACAGTAAATGTTAGCAGTAGAACATATTTTGATCTTTGTTGTTTAATGTCCAGTTTACTACCAGATTAAAATGGGTTTTTGTTTTGTACAAATGTGTTGCTGTTTAAATGGATCAAACCGATGCTTTGAAAAGTATCATGTGTGCCCCCAGCCTGCCTTTGAGGAGTCGGACTGCCACTGGATTTGTGGCGGTGGTACGGTAAATGGGGTCCCTTAGGTCAGATGCACTATGTTCAACCACCTCCGGAGATCTTATCTTGCTCGAGGCGAGACACTGAACATGTTGCGTGGTTCGCGGCCCCTCTTGGGTGACGGTCGCACTGCATGCTGGTAACCCCGGGCACCGTTTTTTGCAGCTACTAACAGCCCCAGCAACGTTTTTGCTACGGTTACGGGCACCCACCTGTTTTCCAGCATCGACGTGATGATATTTGGAGTTTACCAGTAACCCTAGCTCGACGCATTTGTCGAGTAATATTAACTCTTGTCTGTCCAGCCAGTCGTCTAGGTATTAGAACAGCAGCATCAGCTGCTGTCGCCCAACACTTCACTGAGCCTTGCTCAAAACCCAAGGTGCCGGTGCCAGCCCAAAGGGTATCGCGCGGCATCAATACCTGTGCTCCCCAACCTGTAAGCACAGTTATTTATAGTGTGCTGGCCACATCGGTATGTGCAAGTACGCGTTTGTCAGATCGATCGAGGTGGTCCACATGCCCCGACTGACGGCCTTTCGGATGTGCTGGATGCCCATTTTGAATATTGGGGTTGTCAAAAGCCTGTTTAATGGTTTCAAGTCTATTATGAGGCGCCAGTCCCTGTTCTTTTTGGCCTAAGGAAAACCCTGTGGAACATGCCTGCTTGCCCCACCGGCATTTCCTCTATGGCTCCTTTTTCTAACAACTTGTCCAGCATATCCGCGAGTGCTGCTTGCTTTTCCGTTCTCTGGCCGTACGATGTCACAAGGCTCGGGTTCACGTTTTGAGTCAGACTGGTGGGCGGCACTTGACAGTTTACTTTGCGAAATGGGAGCGGGTAGCCGTACCTTAGTGAATTGGTTGATACAACCAGTTTTCCCATCTTAGCCAACAGTGCGTGAGCCTGCTTCCTATGGGCAAGTTTGCGCGCAGCACTTTGTCCCTGATATCTGAATGTAATCCAGAATTTGGATGTTCTCCTGCAGCAAGCTAGTTCTCATGACACGGACTGGCCTGCTTCTGACTAGTTGTCACCTGTTTGATGAAGTCTTTTTGGCTTTGCGAAAAACACTGCCCCGTCTCTCTTGGCTTTGCGGTCCCTTCATCCGGGATGGTGCCGATGCCGTACGCTTGCATGTGCTCCCCGTTGGTGGCTGCTGCATTAGACCCGGTGACCTGGCGTGCCCTGCGTGTGCCACTCGTGTAGCGCGATTCTGCAGGTCCTGGTTGTGTCGGTCATTGAGCTCTGTCAGTAGGTCATCTGGGAAGAGTTGTGCTTGCCCTTGATGAAGCTGGAGATCTGGCAAATGCCTTCGTTTTCCGTAAAATTGACAATTCTGGTTTGTCCAAGTGTTGTTTGCACCGCCGCATTACTCATAGCTAAAACGGTTAAACAGTCTAGAAACAGCCAAAATTTGCCGTGAAGCGGCCCGAACGTCCCTGTAGCGTAACCAAGTCTGTGGTACGACTGAAGATGTGCCTAAAAGCGATACTCTAGTGACACAAACAACTAGGCTACCCACCACAAAGTGTTGACAGCGCAGTTATAAAATCAAACTGTTGTTGCACCGCTCCTTCCAGATGTAATTCTGCAATGTTCATTCCTCCATCGGATCTTTTGAAGGCTCCTCAACAATTTAAAAAACTAGACCGAATTTCGCTACACGTAGCGAAATGACACCCACTTCCAATGGTACAATCTATCTGGTCAAAGACACATTTTTCAGTGTTTCCACATAATTGTCAGCTTCCGAATTATTATCATGAACAAGGACATTGAAGTAAATACAATGCAATCTCAAAAAATCAAATTCAGTTTTCTAACCGTTTATGAGATAATGGTCAACTTCCGGTTTTTGACCTTCACCTTGACGGAGGAGGTCAAGTTCACCGAGATACCTCTTATATAACGACTTTTAGGCCCAAAGGGTCGAAAATAAGCTCAAGATCGTTCTATCTCCAACCGCTTTCGATATAATGGTCAACTTCCGACTTCTGACGTGGACCATGACGGAGGAGGTCAAGGTCATCGAGGCACCTCTTATATAACGTCTTTTCGGCCCAAAGGGTCGAAAATAAGCTCAAAATAGCTCTATCTCTAACCATTTTCGAGATAATGGTGAACTTCCGGTTTTTGACCTTGACCATGACGGAGGATGTTAAGGTCACCCAGGTGCCTCATATATATCGTCTTTTAGGCCCAAAGGATCGAAAATAAGCTCAAAATTGCTCTATTTCTAACCGTTTTCGAGATAATGGTCAACTTCCGGTTTCTGACCTTGACCATGACGGAGGAGGTCAAGGTCACCCAGGTACGTCTAATATAACGTCTTTTAGGCCCAAAAGGTCGAAAATAAGCTCACAATTGCCTTATCTCTAACCGTTTTCAAGATAATGGTCAACTTCCGGTTTTTTTACCTTGACCATGACGGAGGAAGTCAAGGTCACCTAGGTACCTCTTATATAACGTCTTTGAGGCCCAAAGGGTCGAAAATAAGCTCACAATCGCTCTATTTCTAACCGTTTTCGAGATAATGGTCAACTTTCGGTTCTTGACCTTGACCGAGGTACCTCTCACATAACGTTTTTTCGGCCCAAAGGGTCGAAAATAAGCTCAAAATTGTTCTATTTCGAACAGTTTTCGAGATAATGGTCAACTTCCGGTTTCTGACCTTGACCATGACGGAGGAGGTCAAGGTCACCCAGGTACGTCTTATATATCGTCTTTTAGGCCCAAAGGGTCGAAAATAAGCTAAAAATAGCTCTATCTCTAACTGTTTTCGAGATAATGGTCAACTTCCGGTTTTTGACTTTGACCATGACGGAGGATGTCAAGGTCACCGAGGTACCTCTTATATAACATCTTTTAGGCCCAAAGGGTCGAAAATAAGCTCAAAATCGCTCTATCTCGAACCGTTTTCGAGATAATGGTCAACTTCCGGTTTTTCACCTTGACCATGACGGAGGATGTTAGGGTCACCCAGGTGCCTCATATATATCGTCTTTTAGGCCCAAAGGATCGAAAATAACCTCAAAATTGCTCTATTTCTAACCGTTTTCGAGATAATGGTCAACTTCCGGTTTCTGACCTTGACCATGACGGAGGAGGTCAAGGTCACCGAGGTACCTCTTATATAAAGTCTTTTAGACCCAAAGAGTCGAAAATAAGCTCAAAATCGCTCTATTTCTAACCGTTTTCGAGATAATGGTCAACTTCCGGTTCTTGACCTTGACCGAGGTATCTCTCACATGATGTCTTTTGGGCCCAAAGGGTCGAAAATAAGCTCAAAATCGTTCTATCTCTAACCGTTTTCGAGATAATGGTCAACTTCCGGTTTTTTTACCTTGACTATGACAGAGGAAGTCAAGGTCACCGAGGTACCTCTTATATAACGTCTTTTAGGCCTAAAGGGTCGAAAATAAGCTCAAAATTGCTCTATCTCTAACCGCTTTCGAGATAATGGTCAACTTCCGGTTTTTGACCTTGACCATGACGGAGGAGGTTAGGATCACCCAGGTGCCTCTTATATATCGTCTTTTAGGCCCAAAGGGTCGAAAATAAGCTCAAAATTGCTCTATTTCTTACCGTTTTCGAGATAATGGTCAACTTCCGGTTTCTGACCTTGACCATGACGGAGGAGGTCAAGGTCACCGATGTATCTCTTATATAACGTCTCTTATACCCAAAGGGTCGAAAATAAGCTCAAAATCGCCCTATCTCTAACCGTTTTCGAGATAATGGTCAACTTCCGGTTTTTGACCTTGACCATGACGAAGGATGTCAAGATCACCGAGATACCTCTTATATATCGTCTTTGAGGCCCAACGGGTCGAAAAAAGCTCAAAATCGCCCTATCTCTAACCGCTTTCGAGATAATGGTCAACTTCCGGTTTTTGACCTTGACCATGACGGAGGAGGTTAGGGTCACCCAGGTGCCTCTTATATATCGTCTTTTAGGCCCAAAGGGTCGAAAATAAGCTCAAAATTGCTCTATTTCTTACCGTTTTCGAGATAATGGTCAACTTCCGGTTTCTGACCTTGACCATGACGGAGGAGGTCAAGGTCACCGATGTATCTCTTATATAACGTCTCTTATACCCAAAGGGTCGAAAATAAGCTCAAAATCGCTCTATTTCTAACCGTTTTCGAGATAATGGTCAACTTCCGGTTTTTGACCTTGACCATGACGGAGGAGGTCAAGGTCACCGAGGTGCCTCTTATATAAGGTCTTTTTGGCCCAAAGGGTCGAAAATAAGCTCAAAATCGCCCTATCTCTAACCGCTTTCGAGATAATGGTCAACTTCCGGTTTTTGACCTTGACCATGACGGAGGAGGTTAGGATCACCCAGGTGCCTCTTATATATCGTCTTTTAGGCCCAAAGGGTCGAAAATAAGCTCAAAATTGCTCTATTTCTTACCGTTTTCGAGATAATGGTCAACTTCCGGTTTCTGACCTTGACCATGACGGAGGAGGTCAAGGTCACCGATGTATCTCTTATATAACGTCTCTTATACCCAAAGGGTCGAAAATAAGCTCAAAATCGCCCTATCTCTAACCGTTTTCGAGATAATGGTCAACTTCCGGTTTTTGACCTTGACCATGACGAAGGATGTCAAGATCACCGAGATACCTCTTATATATCGTCTTTGAGGCCCAAAGGGTCGAAAATAAGCTCAAAATCGCCCTATCTCTAACCGCTTTCGAGATAATGGTCAACTTTCGGTTTTTGACCTTGACCATGACGGAGGAGGCCAAGGTCAGCGAGGTACCTCTTATATATCGTCTTTTAGGCCCAAAGGATCGAAAATAAGCTCAAAATCGCTCTCGCTCTAACCGTTTTCGAGATAATGGTCAACTTCCGGTTTTTTTACCTTGACCATGACGGAGGAAGTCAAGGTCACCGAGGTACCTCTTATATAAATTCTATTAGACCCAAAGGGTCGAAAATAAGCTCAAAATCGCCCTATCTCTAACCGTTTTCGAGATAATGGACAATTTTTCTCTGACGGAATTGAATGTACAAAAGTCACATGACCTTCACCTTGACACTGAATGTCGAGATTCCATCCATGATGTTACTGCCTACTGACACCGTACACATGTTGAAACAAGGATTCGAGCCCTATTTCCAGCAATTTTTCGTGATGGAAGAGGTTTTTCAAAAAATATTTTGACCTCAATTTGACCTTGACCTTGACCGGTGAAATTGATTCTAAATTTTATTAGAAATTACATTTCAACTGTGTTACGGGCACAGAAAAGATAGGATGATACTTTGCAAAGCATCGCGTCGATCCAAGGGCAGCTGCAAGGCGTTTGTATGAACATAATAACCGTCTCTCTCTCTCTCTCTCTCTCTCTCTCTCTCTCTCTCTCTCTCTCTCTCTCTCATGCTATGTACGACTTCCCTTACAAACTCAGCTACATGTATCAAAGCGCCGTTTTGCCGGAATATTAAACATTCCGAAGGTTTATATATATTTACGCTAATATGTTATTACAAATACATTAAAAAATATAACATCCTTAAAAATTCATGCAAATTTTCTTTTAACGCTGGAAATGGGGGAGTGGGGAGGGGGTGGCGGAGGTTGCATTGAACTCTTCAAATACATTTCAGTTATTTATATTCACATACACTACATCGCTTATTTTTATCTCGATTCACATGTCAACTCCGCTGTGTTCTAATTTCGAATGCCAGCTGATGACACACATCGCAGCATGCAGGTATTTGCACACATCACTCGACGGCGTTTTGGTTCTGACATGAATAACTAATGCAGTCTACACACAAAGCCTAACTCCAGTCTTCTCTTCGCAAGAGTTGCATTTACATTTGACGCTTAAAATTCTATATTTGATACATTACTGAATACCCGTCAGAACATAGCTCCTTCATTTTTCACAAACGGATGACGCGACGTCAGTCACCTAGGTATAATATATTACTTTCCACCAATAAACGTTGCAATATCAGCCGATGTTAACAATTAAAAACCGGAGAAAAACATCAATGTACAATATGTTTAAAGAAACCTCTGAGAATATTGGTAATTTAATTAGAAGTGTGGAAAAGTATGTTGAAAATATAGGAAATTTTTTTTTACAAATAAATTCTCCAAAACTGATACCTTCGAAACATCTGGAAGACCAAAACTGACCATATATGTCTATACATGTTGTCCCTTCACATGTACAAAAATAAGGAGAAATATAGGGCAAGACCATTTACTTTTCGTCCCTGCAGAAAAGTGACCTCATAACCTATTTTGCTTCAAAATGTAGCTGCCACCGTTTTTAAGATATTTCAAGTTGAAACTTTCGTTGTGTCATAAGAAGCTAATCATGACGTCATGGGTGAATAATTTTTCGCGTGGATCCAGATCCCATAGACCACTATATATACGCGCGTCCAGTTTTATGTGCCTAACCCTCACCTTTTCGTCGGAGATGCGTGCAAACCAACAGGTGTCGAGGAAAACTGGGAAAACCACGAAGGAAAAAAGCCAAAAAGAAATTAGATCGATTTCGCTGAGTAACGAAATTTTACACTAGGAGGCCAAATCACTAGAATAAAAATTAAAAAATATAGTATTCCACTTGACCCTTTGAAAAAAAAGACAATGCCAACAAACCAGCTGCATGGCGTAGTCCCAAGGAGTTGTTGCCTTTGCAGCCATTGCTAAAGTTTCTCTCCTGCCATTTTCATATTTACTAGACAATTATTAATATCATGAATTAAATTTTTGCTCTCTCTTATACTTTTGATATCTCTAAATGATCACAGAAAACTCTTCATACATCAATAAATATTCAGAGATATCAAAAAGTATTTATTGATAACAAAAATTATGTAATGATCTGTAAAATTGATTTAGAGATCAAAAGGTCAATTCTTGCTAGCAAAAATGAAAAACTTGATAGCAAAATCTCAATGTTGAGCTCAATAACTTATTTTGTTTTTATTGATATCAAGAATTTATTTTAGCTAATATTATTTCAGAACGAGAATTTATATTATGAAATTTGGAAATGATTTCTTGAACTCCAAAATTAATTTTTGATATCAGAATAGCAGTCTATTTTTATATCTAAAATTTAGAAGCAAACGTCTGTGAATAAAATAATGACTGGTCTCTGTATACAGAATCTTTCTTTCATTTTTTACTGGACAAAAAAGCAACTTTGGAACTCGAAAATTATGTTGTTATTACTGATTTCAATAATTCAAATTTCTATCTCCAAAATTGATATGATCTCAATAATAAAAAAAAATAATGAGGTCTACATTTATTGATTTTATTTATATTTTAATATCATTAATTACCTTTAAATGTTCAAATGACATTCGATACTCTCCCGTTTTTCTTTCCTAATTTTTTGTTTTTCGTTTTCCTCGTCAACTCCTAGTTTTCAAGCATTTCCGACGATATTTTGAGGACAAGATTATGATATTTGGCGCTCCTTTTTTTGGCACTGGAAGCTACAGCAAAATACGTCATGAGACAACTTTTTTGTTGCAAGGAACATTTTGGTGACCTACTTTTTACGTGTGATATCAATTGACGTCATTTATCAAATTTTTCTTTCTGAACGATTTATTAATGCGGAATTTCAACCCAGTGTGCACAGAACGTTTTGGAGAATTAAAAAAAAAAAAGAAAAGAAAATGCAACAATAAAAGCCCAAACACCCCCCCCCCCCCAAAAAAAAGTACCCACTGGCGCATGGAAATACAAAGCCCCTGTATCACGCTAAAACTACAGTAGAGCAGCAGTCGAGTTAAACTGAACTCCCTTCAGTATCTTAACAGCCTGTGCAATGTGACGTCATAGCACATTGATCAATACTGCAGTAACAATGCATTGGTCGTAAATAACAGTTGGCTAGCTCAAAGAATGCATGACGAATAAGCTGCTGGTGACTCTCTGTTGAATCGGTTAAGAAATGGAATGCAAACTAGACCGATTTCGCAACCGAGTTGCGAAACAAACACTTTGGATACTAAAAAAATACTTATTGACTGAGCTAAAAAAATTGATTATCTTATTTCAGTTTTTGAATTCGCATTTTGATTCTTGATTCTGTTCCGGTTAAGGTTTGCATGGAGAATAAAAATTTTCAGACATAATTAACATAATTAAAGAATGCAGTAATACTTTATAGCAGATCAACGATGTCAGCAGCACATGCTAACCGTTTTCGAGATAATAGTCAACTTCCGATTTTTGACCTTGACCGTGATCCAGAAAGTCAAGGTCACCGAGGTACCGCCTATGTAATGTTACTTAGGCCCAAAGAGTCGAAGTGTGCTGAAAATCGTTCTATCTCTAACCGCTTTCGAGATAATAGTAAACTTCTGGTTTTTAACCTTGACCGTAACCCAGAAGGTCTAGGTCTAGGCCGAGGTACCTCTTATATAACGTTGTTTAGGCTCAAAGGGTCGAAAATGAGCGCAGAATCGACAATAATATAATCAACTTCCGGTTTTTGACCTTGACCGTGATCCAGAAGGCCAAGGTAACCGAGCTACCTCTATGTAACGTTGTCTAGACCAAAAGGGTTGAAAATGAGCTCAAAATCGCTCTATCTCGAACCGTTTCGAGACAGTAGTCAACGTTCGGTTTTTTATCCTAACCGTGATCCTGAAGGTTATGGTCAGCGTGCTACCTCCTATGTAACGTTATTTAGGCTCAAAGGGTCGTAAATGATCTAAAAATTGCTCTATCACTATCCGTTTTCGAGATAGTAGTCAACTTCCGGTTTTGACCTTGACCGTGACCCAGAAGGTCCAGGTCATCGAAGCACCTCTTATGTAACGTTGTCTAAAATCAAAGGTCTAATCCGCTCAAAACCTTGACGATGTACATGTCTGGATCATGGTGAGTAACTTACCAAATTTGGTGATGCTACCATTGATGGTTACTGACTAGTGGCCTGGATAAAATTTCAAAGGCCAAGGTCACAATGCTGAGGTGAAAGGCTAAATCCACCCAAAACCTTGAGAATGCACATGCTTGGGTCATAGTGATTTACTGTGCTCAATTTGGTGTTTTTAACATTAACAGTAAGCGAGTGGTGACCCGGACAAAATCCTAAAGTTTACGGTCACACTGCTAAGGTCAAAGGTCAAATCCATCCCAACCTTGTCGATGTACATGTCTGGGTCATAGTAAGATATCACAAAAATATGGCGATACTACTGTCAGTAGTTGTTAAGTACTAGCCCGTACAAAATTTTAAAAGTGAAGGTCAAAAATTCAAAGTATGCACCTATCGAGGTTTTTGAAATGATATATCGTCACAAAATAGGGAGACTGATCAATAAATGAACACTACAAAGTTATCACTACCACAATTCCGTACCATTCAATATAATCACAAATTGTAACGCAGTTATTTTCAAAAAGTTTCATACAAATATAGCATTTGCTCTCCGTGATCAGTATTGAAAAAAAGCCCAGTTCAGCACAGCCAGCTACTTACAAAACAACAGCACTGCATGGTCACGTGGCCACAGAGTAGCTTTTCATTACGGAGAGAGCCTCAAGCCACATACAGCCGTATTGATCTGCATTATACATAATCGCGCACAATAGGCACCTTGTACTGTGAGATGTGTGTGTTTTAACACTTGTATGCATTAGGGCGGAGGGCGTTTTATAGGGCGTTGGAGAGTTTAAAGTAACTTTTATCCGTCAATTGTATTAAGTTAAGCGTTCTGTATACTAATAACAAGAATTCCGCTTTAAAACCGACCATGAACAAAGAAATCGAAAAATGACGTCATTATCACGTCATACGCCAAAATTCAGTTTTCACGATGTCCTTTGTCAAAACGTAGCCTCATAACGTATTTTGACGCCAAATCTCTAGCTCCAGCCCTTTTGAAGATATTAAGCTCTAAAATATTCATGACGTCATAGATGCGGACGATGACGTCTTACGTAAAAAAATTTTCGCTTGGATCGAGATTACTACGTATCCTATCTGTGTGCCAAATTTCACTTTCCTAGCCCAAACGGTCTCGGAGGAGATGCGCGGAAACCAAGTGACAAAGAACAATAAAAAAACGAAATATGAAAAAAAATTAAAAGGGAAGAAAAGAGAAATGTACGGAATTCGCGGAAATGCAAAATCTCCTTGGGACGTTGTCCCAAGTGTAAAATAGTTTTGTTTTACTTCATAACTTCCTCAAAACTATATTGTGCTTTTAATTAATAGCATTGAAAATCAATATAATTGTGTTTGCCACCCACTCGGTTACGTTTTAACACAGGTGGTCTCAGCAAAAGTTGCCATATTTTAGCCGCCACCGTTTTCGAGATATTTCACTTCGAAACTTTCGTGACGTCATATGACGCTGGTGATGACGCCAGAAAACCAGAACAGATAAAAGGTAGGGAAAGAACGAGAAATTTTGCACTGCTAACATAGTAACCCCTTGGGACCACGTCGCAAGTGTAGTAAAGCAAAACTTCTAGAATATCCAGCAATTCAACAACTCCTTGGAACTGCGTCCCAACTGCAAAATAGCACCAGCAGGCGTCTTTAGGTCACAAGGGTCATAATTTCTCATCAGAATGTTTCAGCCGTGGAACTGCTATTCGTGGGTGATTTGTTAATGTACTGGAATACAATGACTTATTTTTAACAGCTGTCGAAAACAACCGATTTAAAGTCATACAGTGGAACCTCGGCAGCGGACCACCTCCCTCTTGGGACCACCTCTGAATTAGGGCACATTTACGGTCCCGAATGCGCTCCATAGACTTTAATGGTAAAGAAAACTCCGAATTGGGACAACCTCGGATCGAACCACTTCGGGCCACTTTTTTCGGTCCCGAGCCCTCAAAATGCCTGAGATCGGACCACTGTCAGTGGGTGGGGAATCATTACTTACAACACTGAGCATGTTGCTAGGGATTATAGTAGCAAGTGTGTAACCAGGCAGGGGCTTAGTTTTTTCGTACCTTGTCAAAACAATAGCGGCTAACAATATACAAACCCGAGGCATCTTAATTTATGTGGTGCTTATTCTTTTATTATTTAAGCCGACCCAAACGCCACCGAATTTATAATGACAATTAAATGTCAATTTAAGCACATAAAGGTAATTTAAATAAGTAAAAAATGTTAAAACTTTCTCAAAATGGAAAGTAGAGTAAAAGTTAATAGAAAAAGAAAAGACATTAGTCTCAAAGATAATATTGAAATAATTTATGTGTTTGGACATCAAACTTGAATCTGCGGTCAACCCGAAAATTTTACCCAAGTAGGACCAAGTCTCCCAAATGGGACCACCTCTGAAATAGGGCACATTTTATCCGGTCCCAGGGTGGTCCGATTTCAGGGGTTCCACTGTATATTTTTAAAATTAACACATGACTTTTACTTAAAAATGAATTACTTTTATAATAAGGGGAATAATTGTGTCGAACTCAACAAAACAAGGCATTTCCTATGCAATTACCTACCAGTTTTTATCACACCAATAAAAAATTGCGTCGAATTCAAAATAAAACATCTTTTCTAAAGCAATTACCAACTGTTTTTTATCATTCTAGTAAAAGAATAACTGCGCCGAACTCAATATAAAGAAACCTTTCGTACCAAGAAGTTTTTATCGCTAGTAAAAAGAAAATAAGTGCGTCGAACTCAGCATTAAAAAACATTTCTTAAGCAATTACCGATTGATTTTTGTATTCTATTAAGCCTCCAAGTCAACTTAACAGAACATTTGATAAACAATTACCAGCCATTTTTCGGCGGAAGAAAATTTATGATACAAACCAGCTAGTGTTATTCGACGTCAATAGCACCAGTATACCAAAAACAAAACCACTTCGGGTACCCAGATATCCTGTCTCTTAGACAAATAGAAAGACCACTGATTCGACCGGAGTTCTTAATTCATTTTGCAAACGGAAATTTGATATTGGTTTTCCATTGATACTTGTGTTCCATTTAAAATTTCAACTATACTTGGATTAAAATAAATTTCTCGCCAAAACTTATCATAAAATTTCTGAAGTCTGATCGAAAATTCTGAGATTTGTCTCAAAATTCCAATATATTCAAAATATGAGCCACATATAACAAACCTAAATATTTGTTCAAGAATTTCATCGGGTAAATCACAGAGGTAGATACTTTTTCTTGCAATTGCGGGTTTGTTCTCCGCATGAATTGTTTCTCCATCAGTACAATTTGTGGACGTATTCAACCCATTTTCAAAAAAAAGTCATCCACGCTCATTTCAGCTAATTTGCAATTTTTGTTTTTTGTTTTTTGTTTTATCAATATCTAGAGACTCAAGGTAATGGCAATGAATTTCATATTCTTGGCACAAGTATACTATACGATGTGAAGCGTGGTGTACATTTCCTACATATGTAATATCTCGATTTACACTGGAAATCACTCCAATATTTATATCAAAAATGTGTGAGATAGCGATTAAGGAAATATGGTTCCCCGATGCCCCATTTTCAAGATCATCTAAGTACTCATTCCAGTTCTGAGCCATGATAAGCGACTTTTATTCAATTCCAAAACTGTATCTCATCGATTTAAATTGACAAATTTATCTCACAATATGGTGTTTTCACAACGAAATCAAAGTGCATCTGAAGGGCAATTACTTATTGCGATACGTCACAGTATGATGAGCGCCTGCGCATTGCGACAAATACTTTCTGTACAGAAAAGACAATGAGGCACACAGGTGGTTGGTTGGGTGAGGAAACATACAGAGAGCATTTACCAAAAGGGAGGAGGGGGTCCTCACCTGAGCGACAAAAATACTTTTAAATCGTTGCCGTTTAAAATGTCCATTTTTGCTACCAGTCTTAGACTAGGAAATGAACATTTTAAACTGCCGTTTTGTCGAGAATTATCATTCTCGACGAATTTATTTAAAAAGTTTATAGTCTATTACACTTACATGAAAAGAATGATAACTACAACAAAAACGAACAAGATACAGGAGGCGGTATTGACGAGACAAGCTGCATGCAGCTATCGTCACCTGAAGAGAGAAAAAAAGTTAATCAAAAAGATGCCTACTCCAGTAGAGCAAGAAAAATATCTATTCAATAACTAACTAAATAAGTTGGTAACAACTGTTGTGTCCGTTTCAGAGAATCCCCTCCAGACTACGTTTGAAACTTCAGATTTTAATATGGTGGATACGTACATATTTCTGGAAAGCAGAGGAGGACCGCCATCTACCTATTATTTTAGTCTGCTCGACCGAAAATCCCTTAGATATATCATTTGTTGCAGCTCCTATCCTAAAACTATGGGTTTTATATGGGAAATGAGAAAGATTGTTGAATTTTAAAAAGTCCTGCATTATCTTTGGAAACGAATTTCGTGTGACTGGCTTTGAGTTGCCGAGGAAAAGAGGTCCTGGTTCTGCACCCCTGATACTTATATATTGTCTCATAGCAGAAACAACAGGTAATTGTTGGCGTTCGTTTATCTGCAGCCGAAATGGATTCTTTTTTATGCTTAACGGATTTAAAGGACACTGTTAAACAGTCTGGTTGAAGGGAGATGTCAGCTAGATAAAGGAGGTGAGGATTTTTTTTACTTTTAACGATGACACGGCAATCTCTCCAACACGCAAAAAGGCGGTAAAAGACAGCAAAAACATACATTTTATCATAGCAATTTTCCAGAATTTGAATAGAGGGTTGATTCTGCGTTGCACAGCTTCCGGACAACCGGTAATGTCATAGGTAACATAACGTCACTTATTGGTATAAATTTTTGAATCCCTCGTAAGGCTTTACAGAGTGAAGCTGAATGGAAATCTGTTCCTCCGGCTAGTTTGTGAATGAAAATTAGCGACGGTACTGCAGCAATGCTGGTTGTAGGCGAAAATGTCATGTTATACATAAGAAACCATAAACAGCAGAACGTATCAAGGGTCCATGGGTAAAAACTAAGCCTTCACAAAGTGCATTCCCATTATTAAAATAGTTTCGGTACACCGTTAATGGCTATTTAACAGAGAACACCTTACTAATTGTTTTGCAGCAGCTTTGAGAGTTCCAATTGAGGGGTAGTGCCACCTTCGTTAGTGCGAGGTTTGGATCTATCCGCTTTGCTTCCTGGAATTGCATACAAGAAGTAAATCTGGAACCTTATTATCACAGCGACGGATATGTTTAAGGCAAAAAACAATATTTAATTGGAGGCAACAGATAAGAAATTTTCGTACCACACACAAAATTAAAGAATTCTTTGAAGATTGTGAATTCAAGATCTCGACCACAGTCATATTGTCACAAAAATATAATGAGTGGTTGTTCCTCAGTTGATCTCCCCACAGAAGCAGTGACAACACCATTGGATACAATTCGAGGATCGTGATGCTGTAGTCCGAATTATGTTCCCAGGCGCACCACTTGGCTATAAAAACAAGTGAAAAACACTTAGACTTTGCCTCGTCCGAATAGAGAGAAATTGAGTTTGATCCAGTTTTCTTGTTGGAGATTATAAACAAGAGCGTTAAAAGGGGCTTTGTTATCAAAAATTGGTTTGAGTCTTTGTTTTTCAGGCAGCTTTTGAAGTTCTTTTAGCGTTCTTGTTCGGGACAAACCAATGTATTTTTCTTTGCATTGGGCAAATTGACCACTACCCTCGCTTGCTACAATAGCCTTTTAAATAATTTTAAGTATCATTTTTACGTTATAATCTAATGTCGTTTAATGTGATGTGTCTTTTTCATTCATTATCCAGAACACGGTCCGCATGGTAAGCAATTTTTCATCTTCGTATCATTCTAGTAGCGTTGTAAGTTGCCTTATCCATGTTCACCTTTACATTATAACACACCAGGATGCAACAAAAAATTTGGAATGGGTTGGTCAAGACTTCACCTAGTTAGACTCGTAGTCCCGAAGTGGAACCCACGTCGTTATTTCGACGTTGATTTCACGTCGTAGTTCCGAGATAGAATCCACGTCGTTGTTCCGACATAGAATCTGCGTGGTATTATCAACGTCGAACCGGCGTTCCACTTCTGAGATCGGGCTTTCAATTCAAAATCAATAACATCCTGACGAATATCTGGCATAAAACTTTTTGGGTTGCAATGTCATACCGTCTTCATGTCGACATCAGATTGTTTGCTGATATATTTGTAAATTTTCACCCCTTTAAATTTATTTTATGTCAAGAAAATAGAGGCATGCTGGGCGTTTTATAACAGTTTCCTTAATTGTATTTGCCTTTTATGACGTCCGTGGACGTTCTATTACATGTGTTGGCGTTCTGTTCGTGCATGTTCTGTCCTTGGATGTTTTATCCGCGGACTCTTGTCCGTGGACGTTCTGTCTGAATACCATTAAAATGGGGAGATTGTTCTTACCAGAACAGGAGAGGTTTGTTCCGGGGGGGGGGGGTTGTTTCTACCGTCGAGACCAAATTTAGGCCATTTTAGGATCTGAAAAAAACGCAAGAAACCTTAAGGGAGGACCAAAACCCTTAGTAAATTTGATCCTTAGGGGTCAAAATTCCTAGGCAATTTGGCCCAAAAGGATCAAAATTACGGCGATCACATTTACTGGGACACCGGGCTGGGTATGGAGGTGATGCTCTCATGTAACTGATAATCTTTACAACAACAGTTATGTAACGTTTTGCGCTGTATAAGCTATGTAATGTTACCTTTTAACCTTTTATTTACTTTTGTTAATTTTAAAAATGCCGAAAATTTACCTACCATACCTGGGAAAAGCTTCTAATTCTTCCGTTCCTGTATTATGCGGATATGCAAATCGGACGCACAATATGATGACTATCACATAGACGTAATGGGGCACTTAAGTCACAGTAAACAAAAAATATACACAACAATTAACTGATTTAATGCAGTTGACAATAAATTTAATTGGCATTTTGTCAGTTTCTTTACGAAAATCAAAATTGAAGATTTAGCGGACACTGCCAAACCAGGACGAGCGGACACTTTGAAGCAGGGTTAGCGGACAAAACGGCACAAGAACACTTTGGAACAGGGTTAGCGGACAGAACCGGACAAGCGGACACTTTGGAACATTTCGGTACAGCGGACAAAACGAAACGGAACAAACGCGCCATCTATTCAACATCTCTCGAATTGTTTCATCGTTGTTGTTCTTTATTCCCCTATATCTTAAACTTACCACACTGCAATGCCCACCTAAAATCGTCCCATTCGCTTGATTCTAATGTTTGTCGCCTAAGCGAGGATATATCATTTATACTCTCACAAACTCACACACGCTATATAATATGGAATGCCATTTTAGCATTTAATGCTAATTTTTGATATCAAACTTTAATAAATCAAAGAAGATTTCATATTTTGCTAGCAATAATTGTATTTTAGACAGCAAAAATCAATTTTAAAATAAAAAATCAATTGCACAAATCTAAGAAATCTTAATCATTTATATAAAATTTATCGGATCTTCAATTACATTTTGGAAATGAAAAACTTGATTATTGATGACAATAAAAGCAACAAATTTTTCACCTCGAAAATTGCTTCTTCTTCTTCTTCTTCTTCTTCTTCTTCTTCTTCTTCTTCTTCTTCTTTGCAAAGTTAAAAAATTAAAAGAAAGATTCTACATACCGAGGCCAGTCATTATTTTATTCGCAGATGTTTGATTCTGAATTTTGCATATAAAAAATAAACTGTAGCTTGATATCAAAACTTAATTTCTGAGATAAAAAATCATTTGCAGATTTCAAAATTTAAAAAATAAATTAAAACAGGCTCATTCTTAAATAAAGTCATCTAAAGTACATTCTTAATATCAATACAAGGAAAATAAATGATTGAGCTCGATATTGAGATTTTTCAATTAAATATTTCATTTCTGGTATCAAGACTTGCACTTTGGATCTCTAAAAATCAATTTTAGAAACCATTACTTTTTATCTCATTTTTTTTATCTCAAAAAACATTTTTGATACCTCTAAATATTTACTGATACCAATAATAATTTTTTGAGATCAAAAACACATTTAGAGATATCAATAGTACAATTAGAGAGCAAAATTAATTATTGATATCAAAAATTTAATTTTTGAGATAAAAAATTAATTCTTGATATCAGTAATTGCTTAATAAATGTGAAAATGGAATTCCATAATATAAAGCAAACCACGAGTGCAAGTGTAATTTACACTTGGGACAACGTCTCAAGGAGATTTTAAATTTCCGCGAATTCCGTACATTTCTCTTTTCTTCCCTTTTTAAATTTTTGTTTCATATTTCGTTTTTATGTTATTTTCCGTCACTTGGTTTCCGCGCATCTCCTTCGAGACCGTTTGAGCCAGGAAAGTGAAACTTGGCACACAGATAAGATATGTGGTAAACTCGATCCAAGCGAAAATATTTTATGTATGACGTCATCTTCCACATGTTATGACGTCATGAATATTTTAGAGCTTAATATCTTCAAAACGGCTGGAGCTAGAGATTTGGCGTCAATACGTTATGGAGTACTTTTTGACAAAGGACATCCTGAAAGCCTTAATTTTAGCGTTTGACGTCATAATGACGTCATTTTTCGATTTCTTTCTTCCTGAACGATTTTTTAAAGCGGAATTTTAGTATTATTATTAGTATACAGAACGCTTAACTGAATACCAGTTGACAGATGAAAGTTACTTTAAACTCTCCAACGCCCTGTAAAACGCCCCCACCCCCGAAATGCACACAAGTGTTATAAGGCACACACATCTCACAGTACCTCAAGGTGCCTACTGTGCGCACGCGATTATGTATAATGCAGATCAATAAGACTGTATGTGGCTTGTGGCCTCTCCCATAATGAATAGCTGGTTGTGCTGAACTGAGCTTTTTTCAATGCTGCAGTCAGTGAAAAGTTGATCACGGAGAGCAAATGGTGTATTTTGATGAAACTTTTTTCTACAATAACTGCGTTACAATTTGTGAACATATTGAATGGTACGGAATTGTGGTAGTGATAACTTTGTAGTGTTCATTTATTGATCGCTCTTACTATTTTGTACCGATATAAGTAAAGTTATTATTTCGAAAACCTCGATGGGTGCATACTTTGTATTTGTGACCTGTTTTTGACCTTTAAAATTTTGTCCGGGCTAGTACTTAACAACTACTGACAGTAGTATCGCCACATTTTGTGCAGTATCTTACTATGATCCAGACATGTGCATCTTCAAGGTTGGGATGGATTTGACCTTTGACCTTAGCAGTGTGACCGTAACCTTTAAGATTTTGTCCGGGTCACCACTCGGTAACTATTAATGTTAGCAGCACCAAATTTAACACAGTAAATCACTATGATCCAAGCATGTGCATTCTCAAGGTTTTTGGGTGGATTTGACCTTTCACTTCAGCAATGTGATCTTGGCCTTTGAAATTTTGTCCCGGCCACTACTCAGTAACCATCAATGGTAGCATCGCCAAATTTGGTAAGTTGCTCACCATGACCCAGACATGTGCGTCGTCACGGTTTTGACAGGATTAGATCTTTGAGTTTAAAGAACGTTACAAAAGAGTTCCCTCGGTAACCTTGACCTTCTGGGTCGCGGTCAAGGTCGAAAACCAGAAGTTGACTATTATCTTGAAAATGGTTTTGAGCTCATTTTCGACCCTTTGGGCCTAAACAACGTTACATAAGAGGTAGCTCGGTGACCTTGGCCTTCTGGATCACGGTCAAGGTCAAAAACCGGAAGTTGATTATTATTATTATTATCGATTTTGCGCTCATTTACGATCCTTTGGGCCTAAACAACGTTACAGAAGAGGAACCTCGGTGACCTAGACCTTCTGGGTCACGGTCAAGGTCAGAAACCAGAAGTTGACTTTTATCTCGAAAACGGTTAGAGATAGAGCGATGTTGAGCAGACTTTCGACCCTTTGGGCCTAAATAATGTTACATGGGCGGTACCTCGGTGACCTTGACTTTCTGGATCACGGTCTAGGTCAAAAACCAAAAGTTGACGGTTAGCATGTGCTGCTGACATCGTTGATCTTCTATAAAGTATTACTGCGTTCTTTAATGATTTGCAAATGGCTAGGTTTTATTTAATATCTAATTTAAGATCTCATGTTATATCATAAAAGGAATGTTATTTATGTCTGAAAATTTTCATTCTCCATGCAAACCTAAACCGGAACAGAATCAAGAATCAACATACGAATTTAAAAACTGAAATAAGATAAGAAATTTTTTAGCTCAGTCAATAAGTATTTTTTGTATCCCAAGTGTTTGTTTCGCAACTCGGTTGTGAAATCGGTCTCGTTGAATAACATATATTCTACAACGGGAAGTTTGTTTCCATCTTGATAAAGCTGTGCTCGTGCTGCGCGATGTATATTGCTGTCACTTCAAATGCCTTTGAGTTACAATTCAGTTTAATATGAATTTTGAAACATGTCGTTGCTGGAATTAATACATTGGATAATACTTGTGTTTTTCTGTCATTACAATACTGCCAATTACGGCATAAGAGTATACACTGATACTGAAAATAATGGGGATATTAAGCACTTAGTTGTGCATAAAGTAACTGGTTCCGTTTACGTCGGTGCTGTGAACTATGTTTATCATCTGACACCAAATTTAACAGTAGAGGAAAGAGTGGAAACCGGTCCGCGTGAAGATTCACCAAACTGTCGACCCGGCAGACCATGCCTATGTTACGAGTGGGGGGGAAATTGCGAGGCCTTTACGAAGAAGCCGACAGAGAGTGTAAACAAAGGGTTGGTAATAGATTACGAGGCGGATCGTCTGATCGTGTGTTCTAATTTACAACAGGGTCACTGTGAGAAAAGATGGTTATCGGATATAACTAGAAGTGACTCCAGTATATACATACCCTTAGTGAATTATGATACTTCTGGCTCTGTCGTCATGTTTATTGCTCCCGGGTTGACCGAGGAATACGGGGAAAATAACAATGTTCTCTACGTGGCTGCTACACACAGCACTGTCGGTCTGCCTTCCTATGCCGAACTGGTTCCTTCCCTTAGCAGCAGAAATCGAACAACTTTTGATCTAATTCATGCTGACCTTCTGGAATGTTTCTCTTCTGTGGATATTGAGAAGACGTATCGTGATACGTTTCAGATACACTACAAGGCTGGATTCTCTTCAGGGGGTTTCAATTACTTTCTAACTGTGCAACCGGAAATTGAACATAATGCAGAGGTCAGAAGTACCAAAATTATCCGTGTTTGTCAAAACGATAAATGCTATAGATCCCTGGTGGAAATGCCACTCACGTGCAGTTACAATGGCGTATACTATGAGGTTATCCAACACGCCGCTTTAATTCGACCCGCAGACAAATTAGCCCAAAGTATTGGCCTATCAATGGAAGGAACTGGTAGCCATCTTGATGATGTCATTTTTGCTATATTTACACGTCATCAGCTGCAAGAAAGTGAACAGAACACGGCCGTATGTATTTTTCCGATACGACGCATCAGACAAGAAATGAGATCAGCAATTCAGCGATGTTTTGACGGCAATGGAAACACAGGACCATCCCATTTCAAGCCTGCCATTGCTTGCCAACGCTTGGTAAGGTTTTCAAAAGATAAATTATTAGGAATTAAAGAGGAGCGGTTGAAAGATTGAGATTTAATTTGAAAACGAGGCAACTATCTGCCTATTCTTTCATACCTTCACGCATGTGTAGTGTTTCGTATCAACGTTTTTTTCTGGGAAAAACAATTGCTTTGTGCATCACAGATATCTGTCGGCCAGCACATTTAAGTGTCAAGAAATATGGTGGTCGTATACTGCCTAACATTATTTTTTCACTAGACGGCATAGCAAAAGCAAAGTATTTATAAGTTTCAAAACCACCAAAAGAGGAAAAATCCAAGATGTTAGCGGGGAAGTTCCACCTTACTTTGCTTGGTGCTCAACGCTTAAAGGCTAGTGCCTAAAGTTATGCAGCAAGATATATGAAAGGCCCACAAAGACATTTAGAGGCCCGACAACCAGATTCTCTGTGAAAGAATCTTACGGGCTGATGGTTATGTTGGCCGTGTAATCCCAAGGTCCCGAGTTCGATTGCGGCTAGGGATGGTAAGCAGGACTTTGACGTTCCAGCTATCCCGAATGCAGTGGGTTTAGAGGGTCCTCCTAAAACCCCCTTAAAAATTCACAGTTGTTTGATATGTGGTTGCAACATTTTCCATAAATATTTTATATATCCGTTTAAAATTTTATAAATTTGATCTAATAAAATATGCTGTTCCAATGTCACGGCTACGTAAGAAATTGCATTACGGCAATAGGATGTCACTTTCAGACCGCAATCTCTTAGACGTACCTGCGTAAGACCGTCCCAAAAACGACATCTCCAAAGCTACCTTAAGAGAATGTCGCCATGACATTGGCAGCCATCCATAGAAGCTCGAGTACTGCACCGTCGTTTCGATGTTACTACAGTAGATATGAAAACACCTAGTAATTTGCGAGGACGCTCCTACCAAATCACAACATTACACCTGGTTATATAATTTGGTTGTGATTCGTCGATTACGTCTGATCAAAGTCTTTGACACTACGTTGAATCGGCGCTACACGAGAAATGTCGGGCATTGCTTATGGCTGCAATCCAGACACCACCATTTTCTTCGATATCCTATGAATGTCGCTGTTTATATGGCGATTCTAGATTACCATTTTCCCAACGTCTATATAGCTAGTGAAATATACGTTGTTTCCACTTCAATTTCTAATCTTTCCGCAATGTTGGTTAGACGTCTGATGATCTATTCAACGTCAGCAGGAAGACGTTATTTCCTCTTTCATAATAACCAAAACCCGAGTTTGACGTCTATCAAGCTTTAATTCAACGCAACTATGTTTACTGGGCACTGAAACCGCTCGAAATGTGCTTTAGCAATGTTATGATAAAAGTGTAATAAGAACCTTTGTATTGATTAACATGATGAGATTATTGTTTGAGTAGGTGTACAAGGAGACTGTTGGCCGATCTATTTTAGACCTCCTCCTACCCCCTCCCTGACCCCCCCCCCCCGCGGGACGAACTGACCCACCCCGGGACCGAGCTCCCCCACCCCCCAGGGGGGAATTTCAAATTTTAGTACACTTTTTCGTCTCAGACCATTCTGAGTATTTTTCATTTTTTGACCCGCCTCCTAGGCCGTAATTTCTAATTTTAGCATTTTTTTTTTGTTTGAAACCATTCTGACCATTTTTTCATTATTTCACCTTTTGATCCCTTAGGCAGGAATTTCCAATTTTTAGCATATTTTTTTCCAGACCATTCTGAGCATTTTTCATTTTTGGCACCCCCATGGGGTAAAAATTGTTAATAATGGAAATGATTTTAATTCACTTGCGGTCCTGCGTTAAACATCGAGTACATTGAAATGCAAGTCAACATTGAGCTTTGTCGCTAAAAAAGTGCAATATAATTTACTTACGGCATTGCGTTGAACATAGAATACATTGACCTTTCTAGATCTCAGCTGTAAAAAAATTCTGTTTTGTGCTTCTCGACAATATATTTTTTCTATAATCCATACATCTGCAGTCAATATTTTGCACTTATTTTACACGAGTTGGTGGTCCTAAGAAAAGAACGATGTTTTAGTAGTTGATCTTTCTTGTTAAAGTAAGGGTAAAGAAACGTGTTTATTGTCACACCCATCGCTATAAGCTGTATATGGAGAAGGCGACCGTAGTGCCGCACTCAGAGTTCAATACTCGAGAAGTGAAGTTAACATCTGTTCAATTGGCATGAGAAAAATGTGTATTTTTAGTCTCTTACCGAAGTCACGGGGATGAGCTCTTTTCTCATTTGTAGTTCACTCATTGATATGTTCAATTTACCGAATTTCAGAATTTGGCATATTTTGTCGGAGCATTCTGAGCATTTTTCATTAGAATGTAAGACAAATGTGATAACTTTAACAGCGCATAACTTCAAAATGACTGGACCGATTTCAATCATTTTCACCATAGTGTTCAGCAGGATTTTGTCTTCAACTAAAAGTACTTTGCGATATCATATGTGAAGAACGTTAAAACTACGTTTATAAGGTTTGACAAGAACTTGAAACTTTGCTTTGAAGTAAAGAACCAATTCGTGAGAAAGGGAACTGATATTATCCTATTTCCTAAACATCAAGCTGTGATGAAGGCTCACTTTAAATTTTTATCAATACCAGGATTTCAGCTACAAATGTCAGAAGATCTTAGCATAAGAATGATTGAACCTGATGGTGAACGCTGTATATAGTTTCAACAGTATGATAACCTTACTGAAGGCTACGACTTCGTCACATTCGGTGTAGGAGCTTAGATGTATGATCACATGATGACTTCTATAAGAATTTTATGTAAAGAAGAAGAAACTGAAAATACGTCAAAATTAACAGTTTTGTTTCAAAGGTAAGATACAAAACATTTTAATATTGTTTAAAAACTTAGTCATTTAAATGTTGAAGACCTGGCGTTTTTCTTTTTTCGTTGAAGGCGTTTTTCATTCTAGCCAATTTAATCTTATGTGAGTTGTTTCAAAGTCAACATGGGACGGAAATAATAGGAGAGGTGAGAGAAATTTTAAAAGAAGCCATATATGTATACGCATCGAAAAATTCAAGTGATACCGTCATTATATTACAGAAAAAAAGTGAAACATGTCAGCAAAGAAACAAAACAAGTTTGATACAGCACAAGTCGGTAGAGGCAGAAGAATAAGTCTTGGTGGACATCACAACAGCAAATTTTCGAACCTGAAAATAGATCTGGCTTGCTACAAGAAATACGACCAGACGACATGGGGAATGTTTTATTATTTGTGGTTATAAGGATGTTCCATCAAACAAGTTTTCAACAAAACTAAACAAATATGGACATACATTCAACTCTAGAGAAGCCTTATGTCATTGTGAGAAAGTATTAGTGAGAAAATATTAGTTAAGTAATTCACATTTGCATGCCAATGAAAGTTTTGTTATGTGAATGATTGGTTACATTTCGAGTTGACGACATGGAAAGACTACTTAACCAATACTTACTTTAAACCTGGAATCCCTGGAGCATTTGCAGGACCTAATAAATTGTACAAAATACTGCAGCAAAACAAACATCCTATGACATATTTCAAAGTGAAAATTGGTTGCAAGATCAAGATGCCTTTAGTTTACTTCGACCAGTGAAATACGAATTAAAAGACAACGCATCATTACACGTGGTATTGATGATGTGGACTTGACAGATGTAGCAAATATTGCAGCACATAAAGAAGGAAATCACCTTCTCCTAATCGTCATAGATGTCTTTTTCAAACACTTATGGGTACAGCCTCTCCAAAACAAAACTCATACGATTTTCACTCAAGCCTTCCAAAAGGTATTTCAAGAAACAACAAGAAGACCTAAAACACTGGGGTCAGATAATGGAACAGAATTTTAAGAATAGATGGGTATAGCAATTTCTACAGAAAGAAGGCCTATACTACCAAAAATGACACGACAGCCAACTTTGCTGCAAAAGTCATACATCATTCGGTATACAAATATTTTACAAGTCTTAGTTTACAATTATAATCATAGGCCTCATAGATCCTTATCAAATGCATTATCACTGGTAGACATTGCGAAGAACATTGAATCTAAAGTGTGGAAACAAATGTTTATTGATAAATTGAAATTGGAATCAAAGAAAAAGCCAAAACTCTACAAGTTTAACATTGGTCAACATGTTCGCATTTCACACATGAAATGTATTTCAAAGGGATAACCATATAAAATGAACACAAAAAGTGTTCATTGTCACACATCGTTGTAAGAAGCAAGGAATACACTTGTATAGTGCCAAAGTCTTCTTAGACGAAGATATTGATTGTCATTTCTATGAAGAAGAATTACAAGCTCTTACAAAAGACTTTCCGTCCATATACAAAATTGAAAAAGTTTTAAAAACACGAAAAAGACGAGGTGTAAAAGAATAAATTGTCAAGGGGTTAGGCTGACAAACGAAATTTAATAGTTGGGTAAAGGAATCTGACATTCAAGGGCTATGAAGTATCCGTTTACATGTCTGGTCTCTAGACCAACGGGTACTGTAAAACGTCTCTTGTGAAAGTGCTCATTGAACCAAAAGTCATTCAACCATTTCCTAAAACATTTTATGACTCTATGCTGCGGATCAGTACTTTCACAAAAACATGGAAAAAGTGACATTTCATCAAGCCATTCCAGAGGGTACTGAATAGCGTTTCACTCCAAAACGGAACTACCTACTCATTATTGCTTAGTGTTGGAAGAAGCCATAAAAATCTAAGCATTATTTTCATCCTACACAGTAGTTTTCACAAAGGAAGGAAATGCCTCATATTAGTTTAAATAAACGTTTGCATAATTTTCTTTAACAATCGAAGAGATAGTCAACAGATCTATACATTGACTCGACAAATTTATCCAGGGAAATCTTAGTTTCTCATTGAAGCATATCAAGATGCTACGAGCAAACATCATGGTTATTTATTCATTGATCTGAAACCAAAGATAGAAGATAAGTTACGCATTTGCATATGAATTCTACCAAGTGATGCACATTACGTTTATGTGAAAAAATAGCGTATGAAGAAGAATTGCAACAGTTTGATATTGGGTGTCAAGATGTCTAAATGAATTCAAACAAATCAACCGTTTCTTCATTTATCAGCACATACAGGTGCTAAACGACGTAAATCCTGATTGAAGCAAGCCACAAAAGAAGATTTGGTCAGTGTGTTTGAAATATGCTAGAATATATTGTTTGGGCACTTAACCATTGAAGCCACATATGTATCAAAAATTAAAGCGTAAACAACACACTATTCAACAACTGGCTGATAAGAAAATATCCTTTAAGCGTAACAAGAAGTTGATTAATCAGAAAGGTGGATTTATTGGAACAATTGCAGGAATTATGCTTCCATTATTAGCTCAATCGTTATTAAAATGAAGCATGACTTGAAAATGGTCCTTATTCCTGAATCAGAATATTGAAAATTATTATCAAGTCAACCTTCAAATGACGGTATTAAGCTAAAGTTAAACTATTATTAACACTTGGCAAGCCTTTGGCTTGCAAGGGGTTATTGAATTTGTGCGAGCAGCCGTTATCTTTTTTCTTGACAGTGATCGGATTTCTTGTGTCATCTCCTCCACTGGCACTATGGGCCCTAGGGCCACGAAACTTGGGACTTAGGTAGAACTTGGTATGAACGTGTGCATGACACTTTTAATTTTCGCCTTCGACTTCCTTTCTTGTTTAAAACGCCATGAGAAAAGAGTGTATTTTTTGCAAGTAAATGCATAGCATTTCACGCACGGCACAGAACACACAGTTGCTCAGCTTTGTGCGAGCTCTCACTGCGTAAATAAATAACACGGCTTATACCTGGTCAGTCAATAAAACCTTAAGTCAACAAAAACCAAAAACTACTCGGCTTATAAGACGTATTCAAGCTGTGTTGTTTGCAATATATTATTCAAGAAATAACCCTTTGAAGGAAGTATTTTTGCATTTTAATTTTTGTCAAGTATTTACCATTTCGCTAGCGAAATTAGGTTCTAGTTACAAACTCTATTCGGTTAAAATATGATAAAATTGGACGAAGCTTTTCTCTTACTTTGAGAAATGATTATGATATTGTCTTTTCTACTGGATTAGCTGAGATTTTAGGATTTATACCAGATCAGTTCTATAAACAATCTGGTCCTGTTGAAAATCAAGCAGATGTGAAACATGGATTTTGATACACGTTATGTGCACTACAGTATCTGTGAGCCACAAGTTGTTGGAGATGAATATGTTAATTTATAACGTTCTGTTCCGATTCAAGGTCATGATGGTGATGTTATTATGAAAACCTATGAAGTAACTCTTTACGTACCTGTTACCACATCAAAATTTGACATGATAGAAATCAATATTAAGGATGACACAGATCGCAATGTTTCTTTTCAAACTGGAAAAGTAATTTGAAAACTTCACTTTCGACAAAAGGATTATGAAAGCATTATGAAAGCATGTAGACACGATCCATCTGCATATCGCAGCCATGTCATCAACTGGGTTGGGATTTATCAGGTTTTAAAGGCACGCGACTACAATATGGGGATGGTGATGGTTTGTTCTTGGGAACATTGGCTCGTAAAGCTATTCTGCTCATTGAGGCAAAAGCTAAAATTGTTGCACCCCATCTTAAGAAAAGAATGTGGTTAAAGAATGCTACAAAGAATGTGGTTAAAGACGTGACTGGTGTAGCTCAAGGCGAAAGAAAGTGAAACATCAAAAGATATTTCGGAAATAGAAAAAAACATCAATCCTCCATGATCATTTCTCAGTTGGAATGGCTTCACATACCCCCAACACAAACTGCTTTAGAAAATATTTGTAATGAATACTATCAACAACTCACTGCATTAGAGATAGTGCTCCAGTAGAATTTTATATTCCTGCTAGTACAGAAGAATATTTAGATTTAAGGACTAGTTGACTTCATGTTGTATGTAGGATTGTAAAGCATGATGGAACAGTTTGTGGTGTAGATGATAGCGTAACATCCGTCAATAGTTTGTTTAATGGTTTATGGTCCAATATTGAATTATTTATGAATGACTGATTTTGCATAGTAACAATTCCCATGGTTATAATATCATCACCTCATTCATGATTCGGAAGAAAGTCTCAGTTCTGAGCTCTCAATGCGCCTCACCTATAAACATGCTGCAGGATCGATGAATTCTCATGCGGTGAAATTAACCATTCATCGAAAGTATGCAACAGGCTTTCATGTAAATGCTGAGGGTGGCGACATACCTGAAGCATGAAATAATGGTTTACATAATCGTTATTTGTATACGCGTCTAAGTCATGAGTTTATGTTTACGGGTGACATAAGAGTGAACTTGTTTGAGCAGGATCATTAACTTCTAAATGACATGAGTATGAAATTGCGTTTGCATAGGCAAAAAGATGAATATTTTTAATGCCATATGATGTCTTTAAGGTAGAAGTGAGAGATGTGTTTTTAACCATTCGAAAAATGAGAGCAAGTTCAGGAATTCAACTAGGACATACAGATAAATTGATGAAAACTCCTGCCAAGTTTCCTTTTACCAGAAAAGAATGTAAAATTTAGTCATTCGCGCTGGATTTCAATCTTTTGCAAAAGATAACATCTTTCTGGATCAACTACCAAAACGCATTGTAATTGGAATGGTTCATAATGAAGCCTTTGCTGGAACAGTGACAAGAAATTCATAGTTTTAAACATTTTAACCTTAACTACATACAACTTTACACTGATGGTGAACCAGTCCTATCCAAACCTCTCGAGCTTAACATTAATGAGGGAAAATATCTTGACTTTTTTTGAAACTCTTTACAAATCTTATGGTAAATTGAATGGGGAGAAAAGCTCCATCGTAAAACGGGAAGATTTGGCCTAGAGGTGATGCTTTTTTTCTCGACTTAACAGCTGATTATGATGGTGATGACCATTATCAATCTTGGAAACCTGCGGCTAGGGATGAATTTTGCTAAAACCTTGCAAAATACAGTCAATGTCATGGTCAGTTTGATTATCAATCATGAACATGAAGCATATAGATACCATATTGACGCAGAAAGTCATGACAGAAGAGTTATTCAACAGAGTGTTTCCTATGGATCAGTTGCCAGCATTACAGCCAGGAGTCTATGTTGTCAACACAGACAAACATGATGAACGTGGTGACATTAGGTTGCCGTGTACTTTGACAAAGTTGTGAAATATTTTGACTCTTATGGACTTGCATAGGTGAACGTTAAGAAAAGTTTTTAAATAATGAGTATGTGTATAGTTCAATACCATTGCAGCAGCGCCTTTCAAATACTAGTAGTTTTTTATTTTCTGTTTTATATACTGCATAGAGCTCGAGATTATAGCATGTTTGAAATTAATGATATATTAAAAAAGAAGTAATGGAGATTTTGTACTCAGAATATGTCTATAGACATTATAAACCATTGTTCTATTGAAGTTGTTCAATATTTAAATTTTAGCTATTTTTTTCAATTTGTAGTTAAGTTTTATCTATATGTTTATCTAAGTGTGATTACTGCTATATTGCCATAATAATATTATACTGGTGTCATATCATTCTAATGCATCAATGAGGTCACTGAAATCACTGGCATGGCGTTAATTCACCCGTAAATCCATTTTCACTCTTAAGAAGGGTTCCTTCCGATGTGTTAACTCACGCATAAACCATGTGTCTCGTGTATTCTTATGTATTATGGTGAATTATTGCTTGAGAAAAAATAAAAAGTTGAAAACCATCATATGTGTTTTATTTTTATTTCACATAATACAGCACAAATATTTACAGTTATTGAGAATAACAATTAACATATTTGCAATTCGTTATTGAGAACAAATAAATACTTCAAATACATATTATGCTATTACATGAAACATATTAGCCTACTCACAACAACTTCAATTGATATAAGTAAAATAAATGTTATCATCCCGTTTGTAAACACTATGAAAACTCACATAACATTGACATGGTTTGATAGTATCAATTCATTTAAACCTTTCATAGTCGTTATCATAGTCCACATATTAGGCGTAAAGTCAATACTTTTTGAACCACATATACCACATATATCACATGGTTTTACCAAATATGGCATTGTTCATCAATTTGTAAAAGTCTTTTTCAAATGGGTTTTTTTTCAGTTTTCACTGTGTTTAGTTAGCCATTTACTCTGGTCGAACATAATGCACCTTTTTCACTTTCAGTCCAAGAGGTACGTATAATTGCAAATTTCGAAAATGCACTTTTTCCTTGTCACTGAGATTGGGAATCAATTTTTCTGTAGGTTAACATTTCAATCCCAACTGCTTTCTCAGGTTCTGACTGTATTCGGACAATTCACTGATATGAACAATTTTCATCTAAGCAGTCACCGGATGGTAATTATGCTGATCATGGATTTCATCCGGGTGTTAGAGGTCTACGCCTAAAATATTTCATGTCTCAGCATCTTTCATGTAGTCCAGAGATTCTGTATCGTCTACCCATGCAAATCCATATTCTGGAATGTAGTTGTGGTTATTGACTTTTGCATACTTGTGTGTAATGACTGAAATACCTCCTGGCAGACATTGCTCTGCCATTTGATAGATGTTAGTATCATCTATCAATTCCAATTGAATCTTGGTATGTTTTAGCGTACCGTCGTATATCAATGTGGAAAGTACTGTTTATTCTGTATAGCAATGAGCAGGATCCAATCCACACGTACTGAGACACATATTTCTAAAATTTTCAAACACATCTGCAGCAGCAACACATCTGTTTTCAGGTAGAGGTCATGATAGTCTCCAAAGTTGTTGCATTCCAGACCCTTTGTGCATGAGCATACTTCTCATCACTAATTTCTTCTCCAGTCAATTGACTGTAAAAGTCTTCTTGTGGTGGAAGCTTGGTTTCTGCAAACTTTTCTTAAAAGTAACTCTTGCTGCTGACTGTCACGCACTGTCAGTCATATTGTCTTTGCCTTCAGTCGCTTAGTTGGCTACTAATTTTTGCAAGAATGCTCCCATGAACTGGTAGGAGTCGATGAATTTTAGATTGCCCATGGTAATCGCAATGTACTTTTCTACAGTGTTGGGAATGATTTGCAACTTCAAGATGACGGTCATATCCTCCTAGGTTGTTGAATAGGACAGAAATGACAAATGAATTCCATTTTTAGTGAAACTGTAGGTTGCATCACTATGGACTACTCCACAGTATTTTCCACTGCTGTGATTATGATCTCGCTCCAGAGCCACTCCCATCAACTCATGACAAATGTAGCAATAGCTTGAGCAAACTGTTTCTTATCCTCAGCAGTCGATTCACAATGTAGTCACGGTCATCCAACAAATTCTGTAGAAATTAGTGGTCAGCATTGTCTCCACGATAAAGCACAGGATCATGCTTCTCATATTCCCTGACGACGACATAACTGTTGGCCTTGTGATGTTGATACTTGTCCTGTGTGTAGCATTTCTCTGTACAGCATTGAAAATGACAAAGGGTGCCCTTTGTTGTTTTGCAATGCCCTTGAATCGAATGATTGTATCCCCATGCTTCCCAGAAACTTCACGATTTTGGTCCAAAAGGTCTTGTCGCATGAACCCATACAAACAATTGAAGCAGTAAAACTTTTTGCCATGAAGTTTTGTGCGATACTTCATGAGCGACTAAAATTCTTAATCAGGCAATAATGTCTCTTCTTGTTGTAAATGATTAGCAGTGAGTTAATTTCAGTGTCACTCTAATTTTGACTCGTGCAACTTATGTAGATGAATAAATCAATTTGATTTTCGCAACGAAAAATATTGATGGCAATGTTGTTATTCTTCTTCAGAAATTTAGGAATTTGATGAATTGCTCTTGAAAATGTTATATCTTCTACATTCAGCTCATGTTTCAACGATTCATACCTGTATTGCTCATTTATATGTTCATGCATCAGATATAGATGAGCAAGTATAGATCACACGCAGCACTTGTTGTCTGTGTTCTGAATGTATTCTTAATCTTCTTTGGCAACTCAATGTACCTGGAATCTTATCCCACACACATCCATTTCTTTGAATGCTCTTAAAGTCTGGGTGTAAGATGAGTGTTTTCCAAACGTTCTGCCTACATCTCCTCTTCATTTCTTGTTATTTTCTTGAATATAGCTAAACGACAACGTACCATTTTATTTCATTGTCTAATCTTTCTTTCAAATGTCGTATGATGCGATTTTCTTGCTGCCACATTTCCAGTAGCAAGCCGGATTCATTTTCAGGTTCAAATACTTCTTGATGTGCATGTCCATCAAGGCTTATCCTTCCACCTTTACCAACTTGCATTACCTCCTTCAGGAGTTTGATCTGACTCAGAAAGGCCTCCATAAACAGCAGGACGTACCAGTTATCGCAATAAACACCCATCAATATCCTGTTCCGAGTGCGCCGTTTTATTTTCCTGATAACCGGGATCGGGGAGAAAAGCCAAAGAATTTCCAAAACTTGCTTGTTTGTTTGGGCGTAACGATGAAAAGTGATGACAGCGCGCCTCCTGTAGAGATGATACTGGGGCCAACCAGTTCAGGAACGTTTCATGAATTGAAGATCCTCACTTCATTTAGGGATTTAAAAATTCTATGATGTTAAAGGCGATTTAATGGGATTTCTGGATAAAAGCCTTTGCTATCTTGAACCTCCAGTGAGTCAGAAACAAACACAAAAACAAATGACGTAGGTTTTTTAAGTTAAAAATTATTCTGTGTTCGTGTGCTCTGTTGTCTCTGCACTGATCGCCATTGAAAATGAAGTATGCACAGCCTGGACAGGTGGAAAGTACTGTTTGTTCTGAACAGCATGCATGGTGATGTAGTACGCGAATGGCCTACATACCATATGGGGGCATTGTGTACTCATGCATCTGTCTTCTTTCAGCCAACACCCACATTGTCCGCATATGAAGTTGTAGGCATTGGCGTAGTAGATGGCCCAAAACGGATACTGGTCCTCTTCCTGTCTTGAAGGTTGACCACGCCCAAGGCATAGATTGAAGCGTGTAGCTTGCTCAAAGTGCGCATGCTCAATCGCCTCTAACCGCCATCCTTTTACTGTTGTGGCGTTGAATGCGATTGGATCACAGCAAATTTCACTTCTCCTGGACGCTGGATAGAGTTCATACAGGAACAGTCTGGCTGGAAACGGCCCTGGGGTTCTGTTTGAAAAATCAACGTCTTCAATCGAGACGATGCCATCAGATTGTAAATCTGCAATGATTCGCTTCATAGTGAGCGGTTCATGGTGCTCCAGATCTGTACTTGCTGTAGACATTGCACACACACACACACACACACACACACATATATATATATATTTATATATATATATATATATATATATATATATATATATATATATATATATATATATATATATATATATATACGGAATAAGTCACAAAGAGATGCATGACTGTTGATGTTGGATCTCCCCCTCCTCTCCCTTCTCCCCCACCTGGGAAAATTATGTAATTTTTGCAAATTCATTAGTTTCAGACAATGCTGAGGAACTTTATTTTTTCATCAGCTTGTAGAATATATTCGTCAGGTTGGACAGGTGATGGCATACCATTGTTGTTGTTGCCATTGTTATTGGTGGTTGTGTTGTTGTCCATGTTGTTGTTGTTGCCTTTGTTGCTGCCATTGTTGTTGTTGTTATTGTTGTTGTCATTGTTGCTGCTGTTGTTGTTGTTTTTGCCATTGCTGTTGTTGCCATTGTTGTAATTGTTGCCATTGTTGTTGCCCTTGCTGTTGCCAATGTTGTTGTCATTGTTGTTGTTGCCATTGTTGTTGCCTTTGTTGTTGTCATTGTTGTTGCCATTGTTGCTGTTGTTGTGGCCTTTGTTATTGACCTTGTTGTTGTGATTGTTGGTGCCCTTGTTGTTGTTGTTGTTGCCATTGTTGTTTTCATCATATATTTACATTCATAGACTTTTTTATCATTTGAAAAGTTGACGTGGAATCGAAAGGATTATGAATGCAACATTTTTCGAAATCTTACGATTGGCCACAAAGTCTTAAAAGGCATTTAAGCAAGCACACACTTCAGAAATGATTGGAGAATGGGAGACAGATATGGATAACCCCTTAAAAATGCCTTTCACGGAAATTTTAGAAAAGTCTATTAAACGTCAAAGAGTCAATATGGCTGAAATTAATGTACATGCTTGTATAGACTGTGGTGCGTTATACAACATTGAAGAAGCTTTCTCCACGCATATGAACAGTGTGGCGAGGATGACGATGACAGCAGTTCTGACAGTGAGTCAGAAATAGACTCTGTTTGGCATGATATGGTGCAAGAAGTATATGATGACCACATGGACAGATTTCAAGGTTTTGGGATATGAGGAACCAAGGCTTGAAGATGCGCGTGAAAGAGCAAGTGATAACCTTCGAAGCGTTTGTAAGCGTCGACTAAAACAAATGTTAATGAGACTATTCAAATATACCCAACTTCTAGAACAAGCAAACATTATCAAAATATTTTAGAAGACTTTAATTACTTTGTTGATGAAAAACATTATGGGTCTTCAAAAGCCATAAAGACAGCTATAAAGAAAAACAATGCTTTTTTGAAGAGCTTATAGATAAGGAGGAGGGGGATGACAGCAGCGACGAAAAAAAGTGATATGGACAGTGAGTTGGAACAGAGTGAAATAATTGAAGAACAATAGACTCATTTGATAAAAGGTTGCTATTAATTTAAGCGCTGTCTTCAAAGTGTATAAATAAAACAATTAAATACATAAGGAAAAACAATGCATTCTTTGAAGAGCTTCTAGATAAGGAGGAGGATGAGGACAGCAGCAACAAATAAAGTGATATAGACAGTGAGGTGGAACAGTGGGAAATAAATGAAGAACAATAAATTTATTTGACTAAACTTTTCATTTTCATATGTTTTTACTCTTAAAAAGAGTCCCTGTGTTAATTCACCCGTAAACCTTTTATTTTCATTCTTTTCCAGTCTTATAGACGGTCTCTGGCGAGGTAAACCATATATATCATATGTACCATATATCATATATTATGTTTTATAATTAAGTATTGGATTATTATGTATTATAGTCAAATATTGTTTGAGAAAAAAATTAAAAGTTGAACAGCATCATATAGGAATAAAGACAAAAAATATTTCAAATACATAGTATGCTAATACATGTAACATATTACCCCACTCACAAGAACTTAAATTGATAAAAGTATAGTATATAATTATTGATTCAAGTGAAAGTACTCAAATGGAAAAAAATGCTATCGGTGTAGACTATTGCTGCACAAATTACAAACTTGTCCGGCCCTTGAATCAAAGTGCCGAAAATACGGGAAAATTGGTCACTGACAAAAGTGTTGCAAAAGCAAGTCAGAAGATATTAATGATGAAAGAGGATTTCTTGGAACTGTTGTGTCACACGTGAGCGAGAAAAATTTTGAAGTTGAGATTTTGACAAGCGGACAAAAAGTCACGTGGAAAATAGATTTCGACGCGGATGTGTCACTCCTCAAACATTCATTGTGTAAGAAAGACATTCCACTCAGGAAGTCAGAAAAAGTTCTTACATGAGCCAATACCCAGCCTCTGCGCGTTCTAGGAAAGTGTCAGTGCGAAATGATTAATCATAATAAGGATAAGTGTGTTTAAAATGTGGTAGATGAGCTGAAAATACCTTTCCTGGGAAAATCAGCTATCGGTGCGCCGAGCATTCTGAAGAGGACAAATGAAGTTTACACAAGAAACCACAACAATTTTCCAGCCTTTCCTAAACTATTTACAGGATTAGGGACAATAAAAAATGACGAATACAATATCAGGCTGCAAAAAAAAATGCACAGCCTTTCAGTGTGTCAGCACCAAGGCGTACATCACAGCCACTACTTCCCAAGGTTAAACAAGTGCTTGACAAAATGCTTACAGACGGAGTGATCCTGAAGTTGGGCACTAATGAGGCGAGTGGTGGCGTCAGAATCTGAACAGACTTTACGCAGTTGAATAAATGTATTATCCATCCTCAGTTTAACCTACCATATGTTGATGAATCGCTGTCAAAATTGTCGGGGTTCATACTCACAAAACTCGATGTAAACAGTGGTTTCCATCAGTGTTTGTTGACGACATGTTTGACGCCCTGGTATAGTTTCTGCTATCGGAAGTTGTCATACGGAATCACTTCTGGCCCCGAAAACACGAGCAATTATCGACGCTATTGCTTTATGTTAACTGAGTTAAGTGGGTCATGTCTAGTTATTCTATTATTGATAGGCTTAAAGAGCTGTCTCATAACATCATGTGCCTGCACATCAATCAACAGTCAGCAGTCGGCAACATCAATCATGTATGGTTTCGAATATGTCTCATCGCATTAGAATCCGCCTACGCTGTTCACAGGCCTACAATCATTTTTTTGGAATATTTCCGAAAATAATAAAGCTTCAGTTTTGAAATTCCACATGATAGTTTGGATGTTTATTGTACACCTTTATTGCTGTTCAGATCTTGCTATGGCCATTAAAACTTTAGTGCTGATCAATAGAGGGGTTTAAGCAATATTGTTTCAGTGCACAATATACACACAATATAACATGTCTGGGATTACGTCGATAGGAATGTTAGACAACGGAATCCGCCGCCGAGAAATCATGCCGAGCTGTGCCAAGCATTGATCCAGGAGTGGCACCGCCACCCTCAATAGAGGATTGATCGTCTCATGCTCGATGCTAAGAAGGATAGGTGCTTTGCTTCACGCTGGAGGTGATCACACGCGTTATTGCAGCGCTTGGTTTCTTGACTGAAACTCTGTGCGGTGAAAATTGGACCTACCCTTGTTTCAAATTGACGTCTCTCAAAACGTAGTCACTCTTCGAATTTGTTGTTTTGTTAGTTGGTGAGCATTTACATACTCTTGTTTCAGCGAAAATAGAATTCATCCATGATAAACAGCTTTAAAGATACAAAAACTTAAAAATTGTGTATACTTTTTAATGTGCATCAGTATATTAGTACAGTACTGCTCCACTAACATATCAATGCTCGCTTCAGAGTAATGGACCCAGCAATCAGTAAATTTTTGAGCGACCACTTCTGCGTTAAGCAGGGACTCCTGGGTCCCCAGGATAAGGTCTTTTTAAACCTTGTCCTTGGGAGTAAGAACTGTTTACAGCAAAAATAGTTATGGAGGAGGCGCAAAATGTAGTTGATCAGTATAATATCAGCGTGTCCAAGCGATCACATACTGAAACTGGTCAGCCACTTCGTCGGGCTCCAGTGGACCAGCCGCCTGCAAAGAGAGCTAAACCGAGTCAAGCTTCAGTGGAACAGCCTCTGCCATCACCAATCCTACCTGATGAATATATTCTACAAGCCGATGAGATCTCAACTCAGGCCGTTTCAGAGATAATGGCAGAGTTTTTCCAGACTCAGCCAAAGCCGGAAGCCATACAACAACCTGGACACCGCGGGAGAAATTGGCATATATGAACGTCTGTGCAGCGGCAATGAAAATTATTAAACCTTTCTGCCCCTGTAACAACAGTTTCCAAACAACCAGACTGTCGATGAATTTCTATTACCAGAAACAAGCAGACAAGCGAAGCACCTTTTTTAACAAAGTTGTTCAAATACATATTGCATATTTCAGCTGCACCCATGTGAACCTGAATCAGTTAATCTATCATTGCATGGGAAATGATATGTCTAAATACCATGTTCCTACGCATGAATAAAAAAATCCCACAGGAGGGGGGGGGGTGGGAAGGGTGAAAAAACCATAGTTGCTCAAAACCGCCTGAAATGGATAAATATGCAAAAATCACAGTATTTTCCAACGGGGGGGGGAGGGAGGGCAGGGGGTCCAAGTTACTCAGGTCGGTATAAACCAGGACACATCAATATTGGGGGGGGGAGGGAGGGCAGGGGGTCCAAGTTACTCAGGTCGGTATAAACCAGGACACATCAATATTACCAAATTATATTTATACTTGGTACAAATTACGGATTCACTCATTTTCTACGTGATTCCGGTCTAGTTATCTTGTCATGGGATTTCACATAATTCATATGATTAAATAGCATATGCCTGCACATCAATCAGCTGTCGGCAGTCAGCGAGAGCCGCACATTTCATAATAATAGCTTCCTCCCTTACTACTTACACATGCCTAGAGTTGTATTTACACTGATATTATCGATGCTGCCTTACGACAATGGATTCAACAATTGATAAATTTCTAAGCGACAGCTTCTGCACCAAACATAGGCTCTCTATTCGGGATAAGGTCTTTTTAGGCCTTATCCTTGGGGAGTATGAACTCTTCAAAGGAAAAATGGCGACGGACAATGCGCAAAATGTGGTTGATCGGTATAATGTGAAAAGTAATTATCGCTTTTCATCGTCAGTGAACGTGACTAAGCGGTCACATCCTGAAACTGATGGGCCGCCTGCAAAGAAAGATTCCGTGGAACAATCATCACCAATCCTGCCTAATGAATTCATTCATCAAGCTCAAGAGGTTTCAACTGATGAGATAATAGCAGAGTTGTTTTCAAACTCTGCCAAAGCCGACAGTGACACAGCAAGCTACACATTCACAGATAAGTTGCCACTTCTGTGGTACTCTGCAATCTAAGCCACAGGAGAAATCGTCACACATGAATGCCTGTTCAAAGGCAATGCAAGTCGTTAAAGCTACCGGCGTCTGTGGTAGAACTTTCCCAAGCACAAAACTCGCCGAGCAATTTCCTCATAAGAAATGTGCAGATGGAATACACCTCTGTGTCATGTAATGGCACAAAAAAAACATTCACCGTCCTTAAGAACCACCAACTGATGAGAAATAAACGCAAACATCTGTCGGTTTGTGTGAGTGATGGATGTATAAATGTTGATGGATGCTTTTTTTTCAAGACAGTAAACTTGTTGGATTTCCAAGTGGCAATGGATTTCTGAAAACTTGCAGATTTCTCTCTTTTTTTGTTTATCTGACTCATTGGATGTTTAAGCCAGTATATTTTTTTGGGCTTCATCCAGTAATCCCAAGAGATTTCCAGATAAAGTTCTTTTTTTTTTACTCATTGGAGGTTTAATATAGTAAAGGCTTGTGGCTTTATCCAGATGTTCCATGAGACATTTAGATAAATCTAATGTTTTTTATTTTTGTTTACTTTTCTTTTTCTTTTGTTTATTTGCTTCTGACTCATTGGAGGTTCAAAAAGCAAAGGCTTTTGATTTTATCCAAAAAATCCCATGAGACTTCCGGATAAATTCAATGTTTTTTTTTCACTTTTGCTTTTTGTTTTTTTTTTGTTTATTTCTGACTCATTGGAAGTGCAAGATAGCAAAGGCTTTTGATTTTATAAAGAAATCCCATGAGACTTTTGGATAAAGTTGTAAAATAAGAAAGAAGAGTACTGGATATATCCAATTAGCTCCTGGGATTACTGGATATATCAAATTCTCTCCTGAGAGATCTGGATATTTATCTAGAAATCTTTCCTTACTACTCGTATCTATCATCAGAGGCAGCCTGATACAGTATTTTATTATTTCAGTTAATTGAAGTGGTCATTCCACCTTTCCATGATGTATTTTTGTCGGTTAGTAATTTTGTACCGTCAACGTTAAAAGTTGGCGATGTGTCCAAATACAGCTTTCAGGCCATCGTGTAGCGCCTTAGAATCGTCCTAGTCTTCAGCTAACTGTAATTATTGAGCTTTGTCTTGTCCCCACTTATTTTTCATAGCTCGCAGACGCTTGTGTGATTTTACTTGCACTGTTATTTTGCAATGTTATTTTAAAATATTGACTTTACCTCAGTTAAGAGTTCTTGCCATGAACGTACCGCAGTTGTAGGCTCTTTATGGCGTCCACCATCTTAGATTTAATTGTTGCTCTCATCAAACCAGTCTTGGCCCTTCAGTTTGACGAAACCAGGTACTTCGGTAGCTGTATTGTACGTGCTCACACTGAATTCCACCCATGCTGTTTCAACATCCACATCTGTGCTGTGTAACTGAGAGAGCTTCAGTTTGCTTCTGGCAAAGCGATTATTAGGCCAGCAATTAAAACGTCGAAAATGCAACATTATGTCTGAAATTCATAGATGATAAATATGAAGTCTGAATTGCACCTGTCAATCGTCTTATAAAACCAGGCATGGCACGAGTTATCTTGACATCACTCCTGGTTTGCTGCCTGAATATAACAAAATTCAGTAATGCCAATATTTATACCTAGGAGGAATTCATGTTCTCTAGTACTTCTCCGCTTGTTGAAATAGCTTGTTGGTGATGACTAGCTCATGTTCTGCACATTTCAAATGGATTATCATACCAGATTGTCAGAGCCCACCCGATTATGTGGGGAAAAGAGTTGTCGCATTCTCTAGATCTGATAATGAAGTTTCTATGTCCTCATCTGAGTTGGTCATTGCTGTGCGTACGCACTGACTAGTGTCATATAATGTACTTTGTCTATTTTGAATCTCTGAGTAATGTCTATCTGGTATGCCTCTTAGTAGTGATTCTAGTTTGTGGGCGATGCTCGAGCCAACTGCAGCACCGACGCCCCGTATTTTAGGCTTGCTTTTGGGTTTACCTTTCCAGAAGAGCGTGTACCCATGCCATTTTCTTCTAATTGATAGACGAGTCTCACTCATAGTTGTAATGTCTGTCTTATAGTTTTTAGGGACTTATGTTCCAATATCCGATAGTCATATTCTTTCTGCAATGTGTCTGGATGCTCAACCAGTAGCGACTGCCTGGAAGAGTATTACGAGGGCAGATGATGTTTAGAGCTTCTTTTCTGGCATCTTCCCAAATGGGAGGGATCAACCCTGTTCCTTTGTCATTCAAAGGGGACATGAACAGGACATGAACAGTCAATCTTGGTCTAGGTCGAGAAACCATCGCCCTTGAATCGTCTTCGCGCAGAGTTGTGACTAGAGGATGTCAATGACATCCTTCACCTATCTCCGTTAACATTTCCCCATCTCCGCAGAAAATTTTGGTTGTCGTAACGACCTCCACTTAATACAAGCCAAAATTTCTTGTGCAAAATAAATTCACTTCTTGTCGAAAGCCTCTAAAGCTCCGCTTGTGTGAGCTTGCCTATGAGCTGTAGTTCTCGTGTGAAGTGCTGAATGAAAATATCCCATCTTTTTAGCCCAATTTCTCTTGAACAGTGTTGGGTCCCAAATTTGCTTTTCCGGGTCTGTTTGGGTAGGCACGGTAACACATATGGTACCAAGTACCCCTATTCTCTCCTCCGACTCAGGTAAGATTCCTGTAAAGATCTTCTCAGGCAGTAGTGTCACTCGTACATTAGAACGGGTACAGGTTGCAGGTCGATTTTGTCTCGATACCTTTGGTAAAGCAACCAAAAAGCTGCTGTAACCATTGCAGGTGTTACAGTTAATCAAAAGCCAATATACCGATTTGAATCCCGATCATCTTTTATAAAATCATATCCAAACTGTACCCAGGACTGAGGCACGGCATGAATTGGTCAGCTTGCATAAATATTATATATATATATATATATATATATATATATATATATATATATATATATATATATATATATATATATATATATATATATATATATATATATATATAAAATAGTAAAAATCATTGACAACTAATTTTTTATTTATTTCATTGTTTACGTTTAATTCTAGATATTTTCTGAGTAAATATCGTTGGGAATTGTCTAATTCTAGGACCCGAAATTGAACACGAGCTCCTTAAGTTTTTTGTTATGACAAAAAAGCAAATGATTGCAAGAACCAGCATATGAGCGCAATGAGAAAAAAAAAAAAAACAAACAAACAAACAAAAATAGTTCGCAATTTATTTTTCCAAAGCTGCCTTGTAATAATAATAATAATAATAATAATAATAATAATAATAAAATATAAATATAACGCTTACGTTATTAGGACGGCGCAAAACAGCTGACTGATTAATGAAATTGTAATAATGTATTATTTTGCCTTAATTTTTAGGATTTCAAGGTGCCTGACGATTATTGTGGTGGAATAGAATTCAACAATCCAATATCCGGATTTGCTATAAATACAGAGGCCACTATGGTTTTGCCTGGTACTTTGGGTACTGGAATCGTGATGACAACTACAGAACAATTTACAATAGCTTTTGTTGGTACCTCTGATGGGCAAATTAAAAAGGTCAGCAAACGAATGAATTTGAAAAATGTATAACACTGTATTGTTTAAAATAAGAATTCTGAAGCAAGTAAGAAACCAAATATTTTTGGTAGGCTTTTCCGAAATAGACTATCGACATATCGAATGTCACAGAAATAGAAATTTGTTCATTATTTCATCACTTTATGTTGCAGACTATATAAACAAAATATTTTCTTACCTTATAAATAGACAAAATATGAAAAAATGAAAATACAAACAACTTTTTAACAATTTTAAATTTTAATTTCACTTCTGCAAACTCAGTACTTGAAGGCCTCAATATCTTATTTCATCCTGTTATTTTGATGACATGTTGAAGTTTTTGTTATTTATGTATGTTTACACCAAGCTGTATTTTCGTTTCATGCTCATTAAAGCCTTTGCATTGAGGGCACTCAACTGAGCCAATCATTTTTGTCCTTAACACAAAGTTGTCCAGAATACGAGTTTTCATATATTGGAACTTATTAACAGCAAACACATGTTGTTTTCTATTACTGGTTTTTGCTTAAAAAATCAATCCAATCTGAACCACTTTTTTTTATTTCTCTGATATGCAAGCATTGATTAAAGAAACTTATTAATTACTACCATTTGAAGTCAGCTCTACTTTTTCAAACCATGTCGTCTAGATTTGTTTTAATTAGTTTGACCTTATCTAAAAGTGATAGTCTGTTTGTTTTCTCTTCACATTCATTCACATAACTGATCTTTCAAAATTTCTGTTTCAATGAGTATAAGATGACTAACCACTTCTTTTATGCACATTCGTGAGCACAGCTTGCACGTAAACTCGTATCGTGCGTAACATCAGGAAAAGAGATGTGGTTTCACAAAAACCTGAATGATAAATAAAGTGGTATCTTAATACCTATTTATTTTAACTCAATTGCTTCTAACCTAGTTTATCGAATAAGCATTGCCTAATGCCATGTACTCGAGTAAAAGACCAATAAGCATTGCAAGCAAATGAAACCCGATACTGTGGGAAGAGGTTTGTGGAAACCGTGAAATTGTAGAGACAAAATCTGGCGTTACACATTAGACAACATGGTAATTTAAGTCCAAAATAAGCAGGTTTTTCTGTACTTCATGAAACAGTTATAGTGTGTTTTGTCATTTCATCTTGAGGATACAGTTCCTTTATGTGTAGAATGTATGGCTTGACTACTTAAAAAGCACGTCTAACATATTGATTTTTAGTGAATATAAAATATAAAACCACAAGAGCCAGAGGAACTGATCCGAAAATCCCTCCTGCAGCCTATAGCACTGACAGCATGAGCAGAAAGGTGGGATGGCTGAGGCAGGGTTTTCGGATCAGAGCAAACGCAAGTGTGGCTTTCCTTCTAGTGCATTCTTTCTTGTGCCTCATTTAAATCTCATAAATTATACATATTTTTCGTTTCTTCAGGGAGGTTTTGCATTGATCCGTTACGCTATTATAGCGATATTAAACACAGTTTTCAGCAGTTCGCAAAGTCACATTTTCGACATTGAAAGAGTGTGGCATACGGCTTTCTGTTTCTGCTTGTCATACACACTGCATAAATACTACTGCTTCTTTTGCAAGTGCACAAGAAATTACGTAATAAACTTGATTACCACACTCATTTCAAGAAGCATAACCATTACAAATTGTGCCTTAAAGTGTGCAGACCCATTGCAGCCTCAACACAAAATCTCATTCCTTTCAGATGCTCTCCTTGAAGCAGTATTGAAACAAGCTGAAAAAACCCTTTGCAAACAGCGTTGGAAATTATCGCCGTCAAAACGGTTGAGTTGAATGCAAGACTTGATTTAAGATAACATTCAAGCATTCTTGCAGGTGGCAATTGAGACAGATACAATGGCAGATAATTATGAGACGATTACACTAGAACCTGGAGTTGCTGTTATTTCTGATATGATACTGGATCCCTCCCAGTCACATCTTTATGTTGCTACTGGTAACAAGGTACATACGACTTACTCACAACATAGTTCACATTACATAAAATCCAGAAAACAGACAGCACAAGTTATATAACTTATTTAAAAGAGTATGTTTTGAAAGACAGCTAAGTTAGAAAAATTATCAAGATTAAAACAAATAGTGAATAAGAAAACTTTTACATCGCTTTCTCCATAATACATTAGATTTTACTTTTTATGCTCCTAGGAGTCATATCTACCTGTAACCTCAAGCCTAATGAATTATACTTGGATGTATGCAACGAAACAGATTACTTGAATACCTAATAAATTATTTGGATAACTTATTTCAATATTGCATGTTTGTAGGTAAGCAAGGTGAAACTATATAACTGCAGTCAATACACTACGTGTGGTGAATGCAGTGACCCGTATTGTGGCTGGTGTGTTTTGGAAGAAAAGTGAGTACGTATCCTAACTGAACTATCACATAGCCAATGCATCCTCAGTTTTCAAAGTTTTAAATACGAACTTTGTTTATTAAAATTGGAATGAACATAGTCTTGCTTTATCGCCCTTCCGCTAAATCCAATATTTGTTACAGTAAATTTATTCGCTCCTGACTTTATTCTTTATTCACTTTTGACGGCCCATTAAAACTTAGATTTCAAACTATGGATGTGTGTAGTGGCTTCTTTTTAAGATAATTCAGGTTCTGTTGCTGTGAATTGCATCAAAGTAAGACTTCCACATCTCTTGAAATACATAAACACTTTTAACGCTTGCTATGATATAAATCAAACAGAGACATGACCGACATGATATGACATATGCTTTTAGACATTAAGACATTTTCCAGTGAGAATGTATAATTCTGTACATTAGATATATGTGTACATATGTATACGCAGTACACACGGGCTTAAAAAGTAAAATACAAATATAGAACACACTTCACTTTAACATTAGCGATAACGTAAGTGCAGTTGTAATAACAGGGTGACAGAATTCTTAGTTATGCATGTTGGCATTCCATTCTTCCCTTTTTATATGGATCCTTTTGATGTCTTAAATAAACACTGCACAGCATATTTAATCCGCAGAATGGCAGGCCACTGTTATACCATAGAAATACACATTGCCTTTAGTGTACGCAAAGCACTGCTTGCAAGACTTCACGACTTTATTTCGCCTCACAAATTAAAAACACCGAAATCAGGGTTTTTAGTTCCGTATAGGTTGCAACAAAGCATTTGAAAGTGCTATAAAATGTTGTACCTTCCCCTATTTAAACAGTGTACAACTAGCTTTTAATACATATGTCAAATATGTTAATATTCGCAGTGTAGTATTTCACCATTAGGCGTATCATAAAACGTAAAACCAAACACATAATTATTTTTATTATAAATATCCTACACAACACGAATAAGCCTATATTAAAAAGAAATCGACAAGGGATGCATGTTTTTTTCACTACATTGTCTATGTTATTATATTTGTGCAATGGAATCATATGCTTAAGAAAGAGCATGCGTACCTTTTTCTGATTTTAGATGCTCTCTAAAGCGTGAATGCCCTGAATCGGATAAGCGTTTTCGTTGGCTAGGGTATACTGAAAAGTGCCCAAAGATACTGACAGTTATACCGCCATATGTTTCAACTGAGAGTGGCGCTATTCATCGCGACCACTCGGTAACATACATTACATACCTAATTTGAAAGTCCTGAAATAATAGTATATTTAATTGATAATTTGTGTTCCAACGACTATTGCGATATTTTCTGACTGAAAGAACTACAGAACGTAAGGAAGCAGATAAACGCTTGGTCAGAACTATTGTGTCATTAGTAGAACAAGCGTTGCAACGTAATGACAATAAAAACTTACTACCACTTCTCCCCTTTCCCACGATATATTAAATCTGATAACAGCCTGAGTATACTGTGGTTTTAGAATCAACTGCTTAAAGGGAAATATATCAGCTGGCTTTTCAGCAATTAAGTGCCACACAGTAGTGTTATGCTTAATAAATGAATTGCTAACATCTAAATCACGTTTCACTTTGAAGTCTAAAACAACGCCATTCTAATTCTCTTTCATTTTGTTGTTCAGTCCTGTATGGCTGTTAATCATACGACATTGCTCAGCCATCGCATTTATGACGTCTTCATCTGCGTAATGCCGCAGGAACGGCTTATCCACGAAACACATGAATGAATGTGTGAGCGTTTTTCACTATCCCCCAGCTGGGGTGTTGGCCAATGAGAAGTACTTTATGTTTTAGTGTTGTCCATCCAACCTCTGGATGTCCGTCCGTTTACCACAGTTGTTACTCCCACCCTAATAACCTGTGTCATGTGATATTTAGTATCACTATGGCCAGGTGTATATACTTTTTAGCCCCAGCTCCTACAGAAGCAAGGACTACAGCAGTCATTAAAAGCATGTGCGCATGTGCGTATGGACGCCTTTTAGTGGAAAAATTGTATCTCCTCCTAGGTTTTTAGCCTGGATGTCTTGAAATTTTAGATAATGGTGGCGGGCATAAGTACCTAATTAGCTATTACTTTTTTGGCAATTCGACAAAAATTGGTGAAAATATTGGTGAAAAATCGTTTTTCGGGTCAAATCCTAATTGTCTCCAGGAAGAAAGTTCTACTGTCTTGAAATTTTAAGTGCAGGTAGCAAGCGTTACCACCTACTTCGTAATTACTTTTTTTATGATTGGCTAAAAATGGGCGAAATTTTTGGCGAAAAACAAAAACAATCAGTAAACTTCTGCTAAAAAATAGTCTTACTGTCTTGAAATTTTAAGTAGAGGTAGCAAGCGTTACTACCTACCAGGTTGTAGGTAGTAACGCTTATGGTGATTGACTAAGTAATTTTGACGACACACTAATTTTAGCACAGTCTTCAATAATCCAAGGGAAATCGTCTTACTTTCTTTATGGAAAGGTAGCAGTCCATGCTACCTACCTGACTGTTACAACATTTTTACGATTGACCAAATATTGGCGAAAAGAAACTATTCAATAAAATCTTAGCTAATTCCAGGAAAATAGTCTTGCTGTCTTGAGATTTTAAGTAACTGTACCAGGCAATCTTGTATGTTACTTTTTTGGTTACAGACAAAAAAGTTGGAAAAAAATTTGGCGAAACACAAAAAAATATTTAGTAAAATCTTGACGAACTGAAGGAAAATAATCTTACTATCTTGAAATTTTTTTTAAAAATATACATATCTATCAATATGACTGTTACAATGTTTGGTGACTAGCAAAACTTTTAGCGAAAAACAATAAAAAATTTAGTAAAATCTTAACTCACTACTGGAGAAGTCTTGCTGTCTTGAAATTTCAAGTGAAGGTAGCAGGCTTTACTACCTACCGGACTATTACTTCTTTCGGTGATTCGCAGAAAAATGTCGAAAATATTAGTGAAAAAGCAATTTGTTCGTAAAATATTAAATATCTACATGAAAGTAATCTTACTGTCTTTAAATTTCAAGTGGAATTAGCTAGCGTGACTACCTACCTGGCTATTACTTTTTGTATATTAGCCAAAACATTAGACGAAAAGCCAAAAAAAGTAAGATCTTAACTAACTGCTGGAAAATAGTCTAACTGTCTTAAAATGTTAGGAGAAGCAAACAATACATATTGGCTGCCTGGCTATTACCCTTTTGGTGTTTAGGCGAAAATTTAAGTGTGGGTAGAAGACGTTACTACCTGCCTGCCTATTACTTTTTTATGACTGGCTAAAAATTTGAAGTAAATTTTGACGAAAAAAGTAAAATTTTAACTAATCTCAGGATAATAGTCTCACTGAGCTGAAATTTTAAGGAAAGGTAGCAGACCGTACTGTTACCTAGCCGTTACCTGGCAAAAAAACTTGGCAAACATTTTGGCAAAAGAAACTTTTAAAAATCCAGTAACGTCTTAACAAACTCCAAAAAAACTAGTCACCATGCCTTGTTATTTTAACTAACCGTAGCACACATGGCTACCGCTTTTTTACTTTAACTTTTAACTTTTTAACGCCAAAGATTGGAAATTTTAGCGAAAACACCAAAGAAATTTCAGCACAATCTAACCAAACTTATTTTTACAAAAATGTTACCGAGATGTAGCAGGTCTTGCTACCTACCCGGCTGTTACAATTTTTGGTGATTGGTTAAAAAGATTCAGTAAAATCTTAACGACTTCCGGGAAAGCACTGTTGCTGTCTGGAAATTTCAAGTAAAACACATGTTTTAAGTTGAAGTAGCACGTAACCCTATTTACCTTTTTTGTTGACTGGCAAAAAATTGGCGGACGTTGTGGCGAAAAACCAAAAATATTTCAGTAAATCTTAATTAGCTACAGGAAAATAGTATTATAGTCTTGAAATTTTAGGTACAGCTACCAAGTATTATATTATATCTGGATATTATTTTTTGGTGATTGAAAAAAAGATGTGGCGAAAATTTTGGAGAAAAACATAAAAAGCAATAGACTCTCAACGTGCTCCATTAAAATAACCTCACTGCCGTGCACTTTTAAGTAAGAGTAGCATACTTTACTACCTAGCGAGCTATTACTTTTTGCAGTTCGCCAAAATTGGCGGAATATTGACGAAAGTCAATTTTCTACAAAACGCATCTCCTAGGATTTTCAAAGAAACATTCTCAAATTTTGATGGAAAGTAGAGTGCATAACTGTCCACATGGCTTTTACTTGTTTTGGCGATCTGCCAAAAGCTGGTGGAAATGTTGAGCAAAAAAAATTATTCGTTTTCGTAAAATCTTAACTAACTCAACAAAATTGTCTTGAAAGGGTTTCTCTTATGGTTTAAATTGAAACGTTCCAAAACTTTGGTTCAAGATAAAATGCTTTAGTATCTACCTGGCTGTTGCTTGTTTTGTTGATTGCGTAAAAATTTACCAAAACACGTGCGTGTTACTTTTTTTGTGATTCTTCTAAATTTGGCGGATATATGGGCTATATGAAAATTTTGACTGACGCCAAGTACGTAGCCTTACTGTCTTGAGATTTTGGGTACTAATTACACTTATATGTCATAGATCTCGACATTAGCATTAGTCAGATGAGACATTGTCCATGGACAATCTTGTTTGACGTTTACCTAATTTCAAGGTCATTATAGACTTTTGTATAGTTAATTCAGGCCAGAGCTATCCTCTGTATAATGACTTGTTGATTCCAATGTTGCTTAGCATTTCTATACCAAAATTCATTGAACTATCTTGACTCATTGTTGTCCTGTACTCGTTTCTCTGTTGTTTATGTCAGGTCTTGTTAAGTGCTCAAAGTCTGCCGGAGGAAGTGGCAATTCAGTGCGTATTTACAGCCTTTGGTAGGGATTACTTTACAACAACAGCAACTGTCTTTGATGAAGAGCAGACACTTTTAGGGTGCAAAATTCCAAAGAATCACACCGAAATGTTTGAAAGTCTTATTCAAACGGGTCAGGGTTAGTGACAATAGAATTTTTCATTCTATTAAATCGATGTTGAATAAATACTAAGATCCAGCGTTTGTACTCTTTGCGTAAAATATTTATTGCCATTCAGCTCAAATATTACAATAGAGCAGAAATGCCTTGCGATTCCTATTATATATGAACATGTGCAATTATATTTATGTTATCTCTGGTTTAGCACATTTTATTTAAATCTTCAAAAGATGTGGACATGCATCAAGTAAATTTGATTTGCGGCTCAACAATACATGTTCAGTTGATCGTTGCATCTTGCATAAATCTTGCAATTCTAAAACCTATCATCAGCCTTTGAACTTTTTACTCAAAGTGATTAATGCAGAAAACCTGGGTAATGAAATTCAAATGTTGTCAACGTTAATTGTGTCCTGTTCATGTCTGACCCAGTCTTCATTCTGTCTACATTAATTTTCTACAAAAGCTTTTAAATTGTAATATATGATATAAAAAACCACTTGCAAAAATGTTGATCTTATTGTCATAAATCCTTTGTGTCATCAGTCAAGCAGAAATTATTCTGAAAACGCCTCTACAATTGGCTAAGAATAATTGTTTGTTGGCACATAAGAAAAATCAGGAGTGGCCGAAATTGACGATTTTAAAACAAATATTACATGTTTTTCCCTTTTTCGATAAAATGATATAATGGAATCACTAATAAAAGGACAAATAGCGAAATTTCTAGGAAACTATTTTCAAGCAAAGTTTTGAAAAACAAGCCAAACTGCTGTTAACCCGAACGTGGAAAGTAGCCGATTGGCTCCTTTTGAAGTTAAATTTATATAGAGTTTTGCACTCCAAAAATAACATTTCGAGTTCAGATACTAACATTTGTTTGGGCAGACCATCTGGTGGCAAGGATTGGCCTCGTTGTGGATGATCTATTGCTTACATCAATTGATTTTACATTCTTTTCATGTGGCCGTCATGTGGCGTGAGTTCCTACTAAAGATATTTAAAGTGATAATTAAAAACATTTTGCACTTTTCAAACGCTATTTAAACTAGAAATGTAATGGCTTCTTTTATATATTTCTGTCCTGATAATTTATTAGCAGTATTGAATTTTTCTATAACCATTGTAATTATAAAAATTTACGTAATTTAAAACTCTTGGCAAGTAAAAGAGAAACACATGCAAATTAATATTTCTGTGCAATGCATAAATCCGACTGGGTAGAGTACATAGTCTTACAATGATACGCTGCTAAAGGCTACAAGATAAAAAATCTTACACATATTGCTAAATATGAAAAGAGCTTTTCTAAACAATATACATCTAAAAGATCTTTAAGGCTTGTGAATTCCAAATATTCAAAAATATGTTTTAAAATGTCATTGGCAATCTGTTTGCTAATTCAAATAAGTCACGGCCACTGGCCGAGAGTAGTCACACAACCCAGCCCCAAAATTGATGTAAGTTGATGGAAATGTATTAAATTTCACTCGAAATAATAATCAGCAAAATTTTTCACTTGCCTTACTTTACAAGGGTTTACGTTGCAGGTGTGTTCCATGTACTGTGAGTGCGTTTCCGTGTTTTTGGTGTATAATAAGCCATAGGTGCATTTACAATCGCGAAATCTGTCAGGGCAGTTTGGTAACCGGCCAGAATGTGAGTTGTCGCATCTACATATATGCATATTTCAATTGGCAATATATATAAATAGCCATTGCGAACATATGTATCTTATGTGAAAATAAACATTCTCTTCACACATACCTTAGAAAATAGTTTTGTGTTGGGTTTAATATTTATGAAAATGCTTTAATGTTGACCAGTTTAAAATATCTTTAATAGCCATAACAATGTGTGGACTAAAACACTTTAATGGCACAAGTAACTAAATGTTTAGTTTCTATAACCAAGTGTTCCAAGTGTACCATAATTCATATCATATCATTGAATAAGTTTGATGTTAACAAGGGGCTTTTTCCTATTTACTTGCCGTATGCTTAAGACAATTGAAAAACCTCTTACTAGTATGTATATGTTCATGTGATGCACGTATTCCCACAGGTTGCAGGGGCAACTGACACCCCAGGTCCCGCATTTTGCCCCAGAATAGAGGAATCTTCACCTGAAATTCTGATAGCAAATGGAGAGGAAAAGCAAGTGCAGCTCCGACTCTTGCACATTAACGTAAGCATTCATAATTATAGCATAATGTGCCAACATATTTCCCATCTTTTAGCATTAATATAGACAATTTTTGGAAAATTGCGACTACTTGTTTCATTTCTCATTTCATGCTTTGGCCACTAATCGGTTTTGCAATGTTTTCTCTTAATACAAGCTGTCTAGCACGTGATTTTTAAATATCCCTAAACTTAGCCTAGGGTATGTATTTGACAAGAACAAATGTTTGAAGTAATGGTGCTGAATAAATTTAACGTAATTCTATCTTGTACGATATGATTTTCCCCGAGATAAATGAAAATAAAACTATATATCCCAAAATTGGGTAGTGACCCCCATTTCTGTTTCGTTTCGTTTCGCAAAATACAGTAAGCCATCCACTTGGCACTTGGCATCACAAAGTGCCTGTATTACGCTCTAACAACAACACTACAGAAGTACTGAACTTAAGTATCCTGCATAGCTGTACTGCTTTGTACCAAAGTGATTAGCATACTGTTTAATAGTGCATTAACAAATGCATTGAAATCATCAGCACTCGATTAGCTTAAATTTTTGGTGGTTTTTTTTGCTAAAACGTTTTTGAATGAGAGTGTAAGATAGTCATGTTATTTCATAACTTCGTCAAAACTGTGTTGTGTTTTTGAGCAAATTAATTGAAAATTGTTCCCGGGATATGGAGTGAGACCATTTTATTATGTGGTTTTCGGCTATTTATAACTCGCCAATCTTACGAATCCAAAACCTCGCTTGTTACTAGCACCTCTTTTCATTAATTGGTGCAAGAAGATAGTTAAAAAGTATGAGTTTGATTTTTTCATGTAATTGATATGTTGATATTATTTTTAGCAACGTTCAGTGTAGAATATAATGTTTTAAAGCTTTCATTATGGCAATTTTGCGTTCCCATATCGCTACTCTGTAGTGAAATCGGTCTAGTATTCATCGATGCTTTATTATTTTCACGACTGAGAATTGTCTGAGGTATAACGATGTGCTTCAGGAAACTCTGTTGTAGCTTTTGTTCAATTTAAATTGTAGAATTTTATGCGCCACTTCAGATGCTTGTTTGTTATGAGGGACGAACTGATCTTTGTGGATGCTGCCTTTGATGAGATCAGTGGAGAACTTACCTGCAGATCAATACTTGTGAGTAGGGCGTATAACATAGCGACAATTATATTAACAAACTGAGTCATGTAATGGATCTAAAGGTATGTTAAAATTTTTTCAAGCAGAATATTTCGTTACTACTGCATCTATGCTGGCACCCAAGTTGTTAGCAATGGTTTCTCTCACGCTGTTGTTGTTTGTTACAGATTTACTCCAAGACATGTGATACCCATCACATAATTATCACAATTCATCTGCTCTCCACTACAAATTTATATCAAAGCATGTTTGTGTGGTATATTTTAAAGTACAAAGGATGTTTACTCTGGACAATGCATCTAGCCACTTTTTACTCCTTTATCTGACAGGCTGTTCATTCCGCGTCGTATTAATGTTGTCACTTACTTTTTCCATTGAGCAAAACTATTTTATTCAGGAAAGACAGCATTATATGGCGAAATATGGAAGCAATATAAAATTATGCTATAATATCTGACATTTTAAAATTATTGAACATATTTTAATGGGCAAAACAGACCGAAAATAAATAAGCATAAATTAAGCATAGATGATATAATTTATTTCAGAACAATAAATATTATTTTATAATTAACAAAAAATAATAATTTTGACTTTTTAGTCGATTATGAGCTTTTAACTGACTTTATATTAACTCTTATTTGAATGCAGTTTAATTATACTGCGGATGAACCCTTCGTGGAGTTTACTTTAAACATCTTGTGGGGACGACCAGCACGGAAGACACTTGATAACCCTGATAGCATAAAAGGTAAAAAAAATGCATCTACAACATTAAAAAGTAAAGATTTCGTCATTGAATATTGTTCACCTGTTTAGTACATGCCACAGGTTTTGGCCATCTCATCTCATTCCAAGGTGTGAAGCATTCCCAATTTTATTGCAGTTCAAACTCAATACCTTGCCAAGTAAGCCTGATTTTTTTGCGGATGTCACACATGGTTTTTATGTAATTAACCTTTCCCGGCAATAATTTTTGAAATATTTTTGTCCCAGTTGTTGTGTACAGATGTGCTTCCATGGCGGTTAATTGTGGAGAATGCCTGACGTCACCGAAAATGTATAATTGTGGATGGTGTGAGGCGGAAAACACATGCAGCCACAACAAACACTGTCTCTCTACTCCTGAAGCTTGGCTGGACACTGATGACATCTGTCCAAATCCTCAAATCCTCTCTGTAATTATGCTCCGTGTTCCTAGAACCATTGTTTAATTGAGTTATGTATTGAACACTATAGCATCCTTCGCAGTTTCCAAATGAGAAAAAAATTGCCTTCACAACATTTTGTGAATTTGTGGCTAAAATTGGTGTACTCAGATACAACTGAAATTCAGTCGGTTCCGAATTTCAAAGATGCAACTTTAAAGAACAGAGCATTCTAAATCAAAGTGACGGTTGAATAGAAAACATAGAAACAATAGCTTTAGTTCTTTATCACCTCAAACACTATTATTGGTCTCATAGCGGTGAGGAAGTTAGTAGCGTCTTTGCTGTTATTGAAAAATTTCCTGGGGCAAAACTAGTAGATTTGTCACAAAGCAAACAGCTCAAAATGTTGTTTTAAGATAGTTTTGGTGATGGCAGCTGTCAAAAACCAGAGCCTTGTAGAATTTGTGAAAAGCAATTGAATCCAATACAAAGAAATTCCAATAACTTTGAAAAATGTAAATGTTCATAGAAATGTTTCTATCCATTCTGTACATTTAGATGCAAATAATGGAATAAGATTGTTGACTTTGATTTTTACAATTTCAATTCTGTTTTATGTTTGATATCAAGATGAATTATCAAGTGCACACTGGTACTTGCAGTTTTTTTAGGTTCAATCAAAACTCCTCATACATGTATTAAATTGTCAAGCATTAAAATTTACTTTTAGATTCATCCAAAATCTGGTCCTGTAGAAGGAGGAACTTCTCTCACAATCAATGGAATAAATTTAGGCATACGATTTGATGATATAAGAAACAACGTTTTTGTTGGGTCAACTGAATGCATGCCATTGGAAGAAAGATACGTACCTGCAACCCGGTACGGAATAAGCCAAGTAGTGATACAGTAGCAAAAGAATTTACTTATTAATAACCACAGAAATGCTTTACTTTAGTCGCGTACTGCATGTTGATAATGTAACTCAAATGCTGAGTTAATATCGCATTTGCAATTAAAAAAATTTCCCAAACAAAATTGGATAAGCCACCCCAAAATTTCACTTTTCAGTTCGCAAACAAATGAAGCAAATAGACTAATATAAAATGCACTGCAACATTACAAGTGTGTAGAATTGTTAATACAGAAGAATAGAAGGACGCTAGAAAACACAAAAAACGCGTCCTACTAGCCACCCACACTGAATATTTTGGCATCTTTTTAAGCGTTGAATTGTCGAAATCTTTTTTTATACCAATAGCATTTTTATTCTTCCTACCAAGCAATTCATCAATGATGCATTTTGGCATTCAAATACGAGATAACAAAAAAATTAAGTATGAAGTATGGATGAAGTAAGTGACACAATTAATTTTTCTGTTTAGAAATCACCTTTATAAAATTTTATCTGTGTCACGTTTCTCATTTGTGGACTTTGTCCTTTACAAAGCAAACAGTAAGAAATTACATACTACTTATGCTTTCTACTCCACCAATACTGAAGAGCAAGTCATAGCAGACGTTTCATTTCACCCGTTTTATATTCTTGGCATAATATTTATCGCATGTTGACTATTTAGAATAGTGTGTGAGACCATCTCAAGCTCGGGAGAAATAGATGAAAGAGTACAAGTTATGGTGAGAAATCAGGCTGTCGCCAGGTCTGAAGAGGTTTTCAGTTTTGTTGTAAGTTTCAAGCTAAAGTGATTCGTTCTCATATCATTCCTGAGACATGTTTTGTTCAAATGATTTTGCAATATTTGATTATGCTAGTATTCAAGCATACAATCTTTTGATTTCATAATTGCATATGAATTGCTCTTAGTCGTGATGTTACATTGGTAATGTAAGTTGGCGTCCTAAATGTATGCTAAGGCGCATCGGCTTACCATTAAATAAGCGATCGACAGGAAAGTGATGGTCTGGAATGTCATGGTCTAGAATATATATATATATATATATATATATATATATATATATATATATATATATATATATATATATATATATATATATATATATATATATATATATCCATGTTAACTACACAAGTTTTTGTAATGCCTGAGAAATTCATGCACATTAAGCATAGCCGATGATGTGACACAGATTTGTATTGTAACAAATAAATAGTGAAATTTAATATATTTTCAAGCTTTTTTTAATTCAAGTTTTTCTTTGCAGCACATCTCAATAACAGATGTTACTCCATTGAAAGGGCCTGTAGCTGGAGGTACCAGCATTACAATTACTGGCCACAACCTTGATGCTGGGTCTTTAGCAAACGTACACGTTGCTGGCTTCTTGTGTAATATCGATCGGTACCACTCTGTTTCATTTTTAAAAACATCAAATATAACAAGAAGAAATTAATTACTTTGCAATCAGTCGGTTACGAAAAGACACAAAGATTTGTTTGACAACCGTTTAGTTTTCTAATGCAACGTGAAAACATAATGAATGGTGAGCAAGACATCAGGCAGCACATTTCTTCGACCAAACTGTACAGTAAATCTGTGTCTTAAGTAGTAAAAGCATAATTTTCTGTTATGTATTTTAAAATAATGACAATGTAGACTGTACACAGAGATAAATCGGTGATTTTGTTTTTATTAATAATAATACAGACTACCCATAACAGTTAGTTGGTAGAAATACGTAAAACCATGTCGTTTTCAGAATTACTTTTACAGTAATTCCATTATTAATTACACCACGTGATTATAAATTACAAGACATTTGTTTCGTCTTAGAGTTCATCCGAAATCACCAGTAAAAACAAGGGGTTGAAAACTGAAGGTATTTTTATCGCCAGTTCCTTGCGTTACTTTTTAATTTAATATTATGTAAATCAAATAGAAAACTTGATACTTTCCGGGTTTTGCTCAGGTGCAGCATATCATACATTGGATTTTTTATTTGTTTGCAGTACAATATCAAACGCAAATCTCACTTGCCTTACTGCTACGGTACCAAATAACACAACACCACCGTCAGGTACTGTGGCATTTACCGTTGACAATGCAGAAATCAGATCATTTCTTTCGTTTGAATATCAACCAAATCCCGAAATTATCGATGTTTATCCTCTTCAAAGCATTGCAAGGTAACCTTTCTCTCTAATATCTTTTCTGAAATATATAAAAAAAAAATTATCTCATATATGTGTCCCTACAGGATATATTTGAATATGGCGTACCACATATTCCCCATGATATTTCTTATACAAATAAAAGAGCCTTGTTTCCAGCTGATATTATAAAACAGCGGAACTTCAAGCTATAAGAAAACAATGTTTTCATTAACCATGTTGTGTTGTTATCTTGTGACAGCTAAATAGCTGAATTGTTACAAGACTGAAATTCATCTTGAATAACAATGTTTTTGATTTCAGAAATTTGAGTTCCATGTAACGTCTGCTAGAACGTGGTTCATCCCAGTACATCAACAGTACTGGGATGACGGTTAGCTCATTTAGTCAGAACGTTAGTCTGGTAATCTTAAGGTCCCTGGTTCGAATCCGACCTAGGGTAGTAAAAAAGGGATTGACCTTCGATCCGATTGTCACAGACAGGTGAATGTGATGGGTTAGATCACTTATCATGGAATTCGAAATTATTCCCCATTGAATCTTTCGACCATACCTTAAAAACAGTATGGGAATCATTCATAGTTTTAATAGAGGAAAATACAAGTTCTATATCCTGACAGTCTATCAAAACCGAATCCTAATTATTACCAAAAGTAATTCCACGGAACCTATTTCTAAATTGCCCATTGGTAAAACTGTGCTGCTTCATCAGTCGCATGCGTTAGACAACAGCAAACCCATGAACAAGCACTGAAATTAATAATCCTATAATCAGTTTTTCTGATCGATTTGTGTATCGAGTAACCTCTGTGCGTTGTTATATATTTCAAACCACTCACAGACTTGGATATATTGAATGATTTGCAGGGCACTTATCGGTCCTTCTTTCTGATTAAAGTCTTTCGGTTAGACTGTATATACACCATAAAGCGTTAGATAAACTGATATTTGCCAGTATTGTTTTCCAGTTGCTATAATAGGTAACATTATATTTAAAGCTGGTAGTATGTAGGTAATATTGTATCTGAAACTACTTACAAGTTTAATTGCACCAAGTAGTATTCACTAATATCATGTTTTAATCCTGTTGCGTAATTCTATCAAGTCAAACATGGGTAAATAAAGCTATGTGAAATCAGATGGAAAACGAATACCACGACTCTTACTGTTTCATATTCACTGGGCTTCAAGTCCATCGTTAGTTTATTTCTAAGAAAAATGTGTCCTTATAAACAAAAGATCTTAAAATATTATAATGTGCAATAGTATTTAGATCAATTCTTAAGCATAAATAGTAGCTCTCGTTGTCTGTTGGATTTGATCATTGTTTGCCGCAAGAGTTAGTTATATATTCATACTTTTTTTTAGAAAATATCAAGTTTTAGAACTCAAGATTTTGAAGTAAACTTTTCAATAGTTAAGTCTTGACATGTTGCTATCAACCGCGACTCGGTCGACATGGTTGTAAAACTGCGCAAACAAATGTGGCAAAAGTAAGTTTTCTGCTGCTTTTAGTGGTGGAATATTGATAACAGTGGAAGGCAACCATCTGGACTCGGTCAATCAAGCACAAATCATAACAGGAATGAAGCAAAGTTCTGGAGTAAGTACATATTTTGATGTTTGGAAATGGTTTATTTGGAAATGGAATAATTGTTTAAAATTTTGAGACGATTTGGTCTTGCCCTTTTACTAACATTCCCAACTTTCTTCGAGCAATGTCGAGGCGAAGATTTTTCTCAGATGGGAGAGCAGGCAACGAAAGCCAAGTTTGATTGCAGACAGATATTTCAGTCATCTAAATCCTACCCCAGCCCCAACCCTGCCCCTATCCCCTAATAACAATAAAAGCAGAAAAACATCAATCAGAACACACCACGTGTACAAGAAAACCTACGTAATTATGCCATCATCGTCTTGTCATGTGCACCGATAAACGCATTTATATTGATTTCCTGTTTGAAGTCTTGTTATAAGTACTGATTGTTTAATGGGAAAGAATCAGAACTTCCTGAAAGATGTGTGGACATGACAAAAATAACAATAACTCAAAGCAAGAAAATGTAAACATCATCTGAAGATGAAGACAAAATGTTAGGCATTATATTTTTTATAAATTTCTTATTTCTTTTGGCTTCATTCCTTTGAGATATTAAACATTGGTTCACGGTTTATCTGTTGTGCACTACCTCTCATACCGACGCTAAGGACAACGTCCTCTTCCAATTTTTAGTGAGTAATTATGCAATCCCTTGAACGTGTTCCTTATATGTCTCTAAGATGTATATAATAACATAATATAGAAATCTGGGACTCTAAAACAAAAATTAACCAAATGGAAGCAAAGAACTGGCCAAAGTTTGAGAGCAGAGTTTGATTTTTAATAAAAAAAACTACCATTTAAAGCATTATAGTATTCGTTAGTTAACTTAAAAGATATAGATATGCAGAATTGTATACTCTTTAACGTAAAAGTCACCATTAATAGGTTAGTAATTCACATACCGATTACCTTTGACGCATGAGCAACGTTTCATGTGTCAAAAAGTACAGTGAGCAGATTCTTTTGAAACATTCATAAAATTCAGCCCTTATACTGAGGTGTACTTATTTTCGCATCCATTAAGAATTGATTGAATGAAGTAGTTTAACCAATCAGTTATTGCCTGCACAGGAAAACGTTTGATCACTTCTGTTTGCATAGAGTTTTGATACTCTTCGTTTTCCCAGTTTGAAGGAAGATTGAGTGCACAGTTTTAAATCACGATACATATGTTAATTACAGCAGTAATGCAATATGACTTTGATAATATTTGTCTCCTATATTTTCTCTTACAATAGCTGAATTTTACAGGAATGTACAACTCTAAGCAAGAACATTATGATATGCATTTCGCCTCCGTTTGAAGGAAGCTTGGATGCTACCTGTGCGCCAGTCCTAACACCACTGTCATTCAAAATGGACGGCGTGAGTGGTTTGTAATATATGAAATGGAGACAAAGCTAACATCAAGCAAACAAAACTGTTTTCGTCCATAAAAATGTTTTTAAGTACTGTGCTTTCATGTCGTTGAAAATTACAGTGTTGTGATCATTTTATTTATGGATCAGCTTAAATAGTCATTTAAAATTAAACTTAAATGTCTTAAATTTTAAGCTAATACACTTTTTTGCCTCTACTGAGCCTAATATGAAAAATGGTAAAAAAAGTTCAATTTCCTTCCCTTTCTGTTCGAGTAAACTTTCTAACAACACAATTTGGGAATTCCAAGAGCAGCAACTATAATGATGTTAATATGTATAGTGTGATGGCATTTTAAATACTCACCTTTGTTAACAACCCTAAGCTCGTCACTTCTGTGGGTTCTCTGTAAATCTCTCTATCTATCTATCTCTGCGTACACATCTTCCATTTGGACTGTTTGTTAAGGTTTGGGATATATACAATTTTTCAAAACAATATAAGGAATTGAGTCAGATTTCATACTCTGTTGATCCAACATTTGAAGTGTGCGAACGCAGTGGACTGAACAACCTTGAAATTCAGGTATGTTTTCTAAATAAACACTTCAAGTGCTACAAATTTACAGTAAGTTATTTTCATTTAAATAAGATTTCGTACATTTCAGCCAACTCCTGTTCTTACAAACGTGTCTGGCAAGCATTAAACACATAAAAATCATGTTATATTTGTTTATTCTAGTCATACAGTGCTTCCAATCTTGGGTTAAGATATTGAACAATAAGCAAAAAATGACAGTTTTTAGCCCGATATCTTAGCCATTTCTTTACTTGAATGTCAATCATCTTTTTCAGGGATTAAATATTAGCATACATGCTAGTAAGAGGGATTATAGAATAAATGCTCGTGGCATTATCTGTAAAATCACGTATTTTTCACAACGTCATATATTTTGTTCGCTAAATAGCTCACTGAAAAAAGGCGAAGTCAACAATTTAGTGGTAAGAAAATATTCGTTTGTGCTAAAAATGGCTCAGTTAATGTTCACATTAAAGACCATCAAACAAATTAGCAACCAAATCAGCACTTAAAATGGATAAAGCAAATGATCTCTGAATACATAAAACATATTTTTCAATTTTTAAATCAAAATTAAAATGTAGGTGTATGTGCATATGTAACTAATTTTTCAAAATATCTGATTTTATAATTTATCTGATTTTATAAATTGGAAACCATGCTTAGATTGTCTGTCTAAAACACTTACGTACTTTGACAAATGAAGTATTTACTTAAAGCTGACTATAAGTTCACGATTCAGAATAATTCAGATTTTGCTGGAGCATTCAAGTTTTAAAGATATTTTAATAGCTAGTTCCCAATTTTTGCTTGAATTTTACAAATTAGTCTAAAAATAGTTTTTTTTAATTACACGAGAGTTATTTAAATCAATCATTTAAAAGCTATAACTGAGAAAAAACATGTAGATTTCAGCCATAATTATTTTAATATTTGCAATATCGCACAATTTTCAGATTGAAGCTGGCAATTTTAAGTATGAACTAAACTGTGAATTGGAGCAACCATTTGATTTTCTGAATCCAACTATAATTACTTGTATAGTATTGGTTTTTGTTCTTATTGTTACCGTCATTATATCCATTTTCATCTGCAAGAAAAGGCTTCGTAAAAAGTAAGTTTCAATTTCAGTGTCTTAATTTTAATTTTTTTTCAAACTTTCTAAAAATAGAATATATTTTCAAAAATATATAGATAACAGAGTTAAACTTGTGGTACAATTCTGCTTGAAAAATGCTTTACGTTATACCAGCTGTAACGCCAATTTTTCCGACGTCCATGCGTATGTGTCGAACGGGGCATCATTGGGTCCTTGGCATCTTCTTCTGCTCTCTCACTTAAACAGGCAATATAGTAGAATGCCTGCTTAAATAGTCCAGTATTTCCGCATTGATGGGATGCATGTCAGTTTGACCAATATATCCCACATTTTTCTACAAAAGTAATACTTTGCTTCACTTTGCAATGTACATTCTTCTGATAATTATTTTTCAAGTGGTTAAGTTTGTTCATGTCTGGGTTTCTTGGAAATAAGCTTTTAGAGATGCTGATCGTAATTTCCCTGGACATTCCTGTATAAACATGTAAATCAAATAAATAGAATATTATTTTCCTTTTTACAGAGAAGTCAAGAATGATTTCGCAGTGAAGTTTGAACGTGACGACAAATCTGATGGGAATAATGGGGACAGTAAGATGCCTTCACGTGTTTCACCTCGTAAATGATGTTTACCACTGCTCGATGATATCCTGGTGTCACCTTCGAGTCTTCCTGCATCATTAATAAATTCACAGATATCATTTAAAAGTGTTATGATATTGTCAGCAAATACATGTTATTTAGTTCTCTACAAATTAATTTTTGAGGATTAGGCATTTGTTAAAGATTCGAAGTTTTGGACATTTAAAAATTGTAATAATCTAAGAAATAAACTGATTGATCCATGCATAACTTATTTTCGTTGTAATGACAACCTTGCCATCATCCAAAATCTTTTAATTGTTTTGCTGTATACCGTTTTTATGCGTTTTAGACGCCGAAGGGGAAAACCTTGTGAAGAAATTACCAGATCACCTGGAAAGACTGCTTTTGTCTTCCGGTCTTCTTATAGACTCTGACCATCTAACAGTGCTTGAGGAGATAGGCAAAGGTATATGATTGTCAGTAACCACTGGAAAAATGCATATGTGTTTTTCTGCATATTTTTCCTTTCATACTAAATACATGGCTTATCCATATGTGGTTTACTCAAACAATTCCCTAAACGAACAACGGAGGAAAGGTTGGTGTTACATTGAGAGCCATATACTTGCTAGTAATTTGTGTCTCTATTTGCTGAGACACTGAGCCTTAAGATCGCTCATTCTTTGACAACAAGAAAATACATAGAACTACATAATAAAAACCTTATCTTTAAAACTTTTACCTTTCAAAGACTTGATAAGTTAATATCTTTGTGCAGGTCACTTTGGATGTGTATACCGGGGTTTATTACTAAACAAAGAAAGAAAGAGGGAGCAAATTGCAATAAAATCAATCCGATCACCTTCTGGTATGAATGACATATATTTAACGGAAAGTTTGTTTTTAAAACACGTGTGTCCTGTTTGTTTTTTCTCACTTATAATGACAAAATATGTGTATCTTGAAGTTCAAGTCAACAGAAAAACTATAACTACGAAGTAGCTGTTGTAGTTTTCTTTTTACATTTAGGAAAGTACACTGTCCGTGATATGGACGCCTTTCTGGAAGAGGCGCTGCGTATGAAGGATTTTTCACACAGCAATGTACTGAAGCTTATTGGCATCTCTACGGAAAAGGACAGTGGGATGCCACTCATTGTTTTGCCTTTCATGGAGCACGGAGACCTTCTCTCCTACATTAGAGACAAGCGCAACGTACGCTTTAAGCTATGTCCATATTTTAAAATGTAATTTAATCAGGGGTAATTAGAAAACTCGAGTTTGAATCAATGTTGCAAAATATTATGATTAATAATAATGCAACAGAAAATAGAAAATTGGGCCATTTTTTCCTTTATAAAAAATGTAGGAATGAAATTGTGTCCCTCCCTTAGTTCTTTACTGTTATCCCCACCCTTATAATAAGTTTCTTGGTGTATTGAACACTTGAATGACTTATCATAGTGGATAGGTGCACTAATTTTGTATCTGACCCTATTTCAAGGTCACAATGTCTACCCTCTTAAGTATTCAATTCTGATGGCTTGTTTGTATTTAGAACATACGCTCTCTGTTTTCTTTATCAACAGTATTTGAGTGTTAAGGACCTAATTCAATTTGGACTTGATATCGCACATGGCATGGATTATCTCACAAGCCTCAAGTTTGTTCACAGAGACTTAGCAGCCCGGAACTGCATGTAAAAAACTACTTTGTCTTTTAATTGGAGTGTTTGTATTATCTCATTTAAAAATTAAAAGCATGTCCAAAAGCATATTTGGATTTTGCTTTTACTTTGGCCATAGGAATAAACAAATACTACCGCTTCTTCAGCTCAAATACTATTAAAATTGTTCAGTTTAAAATGTAGAAAAACATTTCATATTAAAAGAAATAGTTTTACCTTATAACAAATGACATCTAAGGTCTTAAGCCATACCTTTTTACTGAGTCTGAAACAGAAAAGGAGAGTAAACAAGCACAATGTTATTAAACAAGTTAACATAAAATATAAGTAGAGTAAAAAATAAAGGCATAACTTTAAATTTACACCTTTTTCGAGGTTGGACAAAAACTTACAAGTTCTCGTGGCGGATTTTGGTTTATCCCGTGATGTATATGACAAACAGTATTACAGCAGCTCTGATAAGAAAGCCATGTTACCAGTAAAATGGATGGCGTTAGAAAGTATCGAAAAGAACGTCTATGACGTAAAAAGTGACGTGGTGAGTAATATTAAATTGTTGAAAGTCATAAAAGAAAAAACATTGGCATAAATTGTTTTAGCTTGAGGTGTGTATATGTGCAGTCAATGTATTTTATATGCGTGATATACTCAAGTTTACTTTAGAAATTTCTAGTAATAAAGACACGCGCCAAAAATGAATACCACTCCACACCATGCAAAAGCAAGATGTTGCTTGTTGAATGACATTATTTTAACGCGATTAAAAGATCTGGTGATAAAAGGGGACGTTTTCTTTCAAGGACAAATATCTTGCTGTGTTTTAGTGGTCGTACGGAGTTGTTCTTTGGGAACTTTTGACAAGGGGTAATCAACCATACCCTGGCGTCAACGCCTGGGAAGTTTCAAGATACCTGGCCTCTGGGCGCCGTATGGCACAGCCCGAATACTGTCCCAAGTTTATGTAGGTTACATTAAAATTACTTTAGCATGATCACAAATGAGACACGTAATGCCAGTTTTACATCGAATTTTTAATCCTGTTTGCAAATATAGAAAATTCCTTATTTAATTTTAAGCATTTTACACATATTCCATAAAAGATGGTTATGTCTTAAATAAACATTATTATATTAAGCTGGAAAAAATATGAAGGTAGAAATACTGTTTTCGAAATTGGTAACATCTAGGTATCGGATTATGAATTTGTGCTGGAGGAAAGATCCTTCGTTACGTCCTACTTTTGGTGACATAGCTAGCACCATCGAAGACAAACTTAGAGAAGCGGATGTGATGTGTAGTCGCCCGATGTATAGCGCATTATATTTGAATGTCCCCGATACTCAAGGCTACGTGGAACATGCTAGTGTTGAGGGAAGAGATGATTCTACTGCTATGGCTTTCGACTATCCCGCCAGTGACGGCTGTATCCTTGAGGATGAACATAGTAATCCAGAAAAAGGAAGTGCAAATGATTATTTGATTCCTGTTAATAAAATTCAAAATTGATTTCCCAACTTTAAGGCTGGGTTTATTCTTAATGCTCGACCCTTAACGGTTAAATGAAAGAAAAATGTACACTCACCGAATATGTATTTTGGACTAGATTTAAAAGTAGATTTTGAATTCTCTTTGTCAATAAGTTTACACTTGTTATTTAAATGTTACCAAAATAAGTAATTCAAGAATCACAAAATAATTTGTATTCATAAAAAGTATATGTTTAAACGTTCGCTTGATTTGTATTATTTGTTTTGCAAAATATCTCTGTTTTGTCTTTGATCTGTATAAAGCAATACAATACTACCCCAGATAGGTGTTTATTAAAATGAATACATAGTTAGATTGATTAATTAATGGTGTAAACCAGTGTTACGTATACGAAAATGCCTTAATAGGTGTCAGTGACCTTGAATGAGATAGATGAATTGGTATTGGGCGGTCACATATGGTTTTAACCCCAGAAAAAGGACCACCATCGGGACTGCACTAAAATATCCGAGTTCCTAGGTGGTCTTTTTGTGGGATTTTTCATAATGGAGGGGTTGAACATACTGAAAGGGATTATTGAATTATTGAAAAGTAGTCCTGTTTGTAGGTTGTTCCATTTACGGCGTGGTCTTATCCAGTTGTAACCCTGCATTTCTTTAACGCGCTTTGACTTTTTTAACAAATAAAATAGGGTATCGATCCACCGTAATATAAAATGATTACTCCTACAAAGTGCCTATGCATTGAATGGAATGTGCACTCTGTTATTTTTCCAGATGTGACAAAATAAAATTAAACTATTAAATGGCTATTTCTATAGTTCTCTATTTAACAACGCTTAAAATCTTTTCGATGAGGCATGTGACCTTTTGTGTGTTTTTGGTGATTCTGATATGGTGTTAAATGTTACAAGAATGTGCCTTATGCTTTTTGTAAGAAAATAAAAGACACATACAAAATCATTGCAAAGACTTCGGGAGACGTTTTGTTATAGCCACTTGATACGTCACTGGGATTGGTGACCGCTTTAGCGTGGCCACCCAGGGTCGAATCCGGCTAGAGATAGTAATAAGGAGATTGACATTTGCGTCAATTGTGTCAACTTATCGAATGCAATGGACAGATCGACCGTCATGAAACGAAAAATTAATACCTGTGGAGTCTTTCACCTACCACTGTTTTTTAAAGAACGCTATAAGCTGTGTGGAAGTATGAAAGAAACGGTTAATAACATTTTTGTTTTTGATTTTATCACTGCACGTTTGAAGAAAATTTACATTAACGTCTACTGAACGTTTATTTGTAGATAGCCGTAAAAACAGTGTAGTGACATTTGAAAGAAAACGAAAAAAGACGAATACCATCCATTTGCTTATGAGTTTTATTTAAATTTATGTCTAAAAATGCCTCTAAAAACCATTTTAATATCTTTAAGTTAAAGACTTCAAGAGAAGTGTTACGTACGTCATTAGAGAACGCTGTTTGGATGTCTAAAGGCAACTATTTTTCACTTCTGGTTTCTTGAATATAGTGACGCCATAACCATGATTGAAATGAATAACCTCTTTTCCGCATAATTACCCCCAATCAATACAGTGCAATAGCAACAAAGAACTTCCTGCCTCTTATATTTTAAGAAATACAGGTTTCGGATTGATTGCTTCGAAATTTATTTGCAATGATTTGCAAGCATACCTTCTATCAGTTTTATATTTCGTCAAAATCGATATCTCCCTTTGGAATGCTCTCACTTTTACAGCTGGACACCTAGTCCACGAGCATTCTTGCTTTATTGTGAAATTAATCTTCACATGGAAATACCCAAAATACTTCGTTTAAATTCTAAGGTTTAAATTCTTCTACGTGTATGTTTTCGGTTTTCTTCTATTTGAATACCACATAGATGTCCTGGTTTGAGCATCAACATGAAGTTGCATTAGGTTAATGATAGCTTTTTGTAGTTTAAAAGAAAGAATGGGAAGTACATCATAGTCTAATAAAAAGTGAATCATTTGTAAAAAAATGTTTTTCTGTTATTTTGCTGCAGGTTGATAAGATATCCTAGCAAATTAAGTTTTGCAAAAAGAGCAATATTTTGCTATTTTTAAAAACTATGCGGCGGATACAAGTATAATAATTAGTATTATTACCTTAATGTTCAAAGCGTTATCAAAAAAGTTGTTACTTGTCCCCTTGAAGTTGTTAAGTACAGAGAATGCAAATTCGCTTGCATTGTAGTATATTATTTTGGCAAGTTTTCGCAAGTTTGCGTGTGAAAAAATAAAATGAAAGAAGCATGGAGAAAGGGGATATGGGGCAAATGTGATATCCTTTAGGTACCAATTTCATTAAAATTGGAATATTTTCATTCAGTGCCTGTTTTCAATAAAAGAAGTGTGAGTTCTTTCTGAACTTCAGTCCAGTGCCTAGTTATTGTATTATGGCTGCAGACACATGCTCGTCCAGTTGCGCCAAAAGTCATGGTAAGCTTATAATTAGGTGTCTCTGCAATTTGGACAATCCCGCTATGGAGGAATAACGAAGGTGTACTTTGCAAATTTATGGACATTTTAAAAGTCATGCAAAATGGGTGTTCACCTTGTCCTGTTGAAGGGGAGGGTGGCATGGTGGTTATGTGTATTCAGTGCATTAGCCTACTCAATTAAATTGATAAAATAAAACCTATGTAGCAATGATGACAGTTTCTAAGGGTCTTCTAGGAGATACTTTTCAAACTATTGATCTTTATTTTCACTTCGAAGAGATATTTCGATTCGAAACACATATGAAATAGAGTATTGAAGAAGTAAAAAGTAGATGTTAAGAAAGTTGTTATATTGCCTATACACCGGGGCACTTGATATTAAATGTGGTACTATGCGTGTCCAAATAAATGCGGAGAAAGGGGGTTTAATTTTGAGGCCACATGCGGTCCGCGGGGAGTGCCAGTTTCGTTTAAAAGTGGGTAATTTTAAGTACTCCGCGTTTTCCACAAAAAGGTTGGTTATTTCGGAATGTCACTCAGCGCTTGGTTGAAAAGGGGGTGATATTTGAAAATCAGTACTCGTTTAGGGGTCGTTTTAAAAATCATAGACACGCATGGCAATTAGTTGGTACGTTAACGTCCCACTCCCGAAAAGTATAACAGTAACTAAAATAACGAACTATGTTTTAAGTGTTTAAATTTACCCTTCCTGAACTTCCATAAGTAAGTGTGACATAAAAGTTTTTTAAATATTAGACACCAGTATGCAGAATATATGCTCCACATTAAAAAGTTTTTGTTGAAATTTCAACAGAATAAATAGATACTGAAGTAACCTTATCGACAGTACCGAGTAATTGGCTACACACAAGTAAACCGACACAAACTGTATCTTGGTTGCCTCCGATAATTAAAAAACAGCAGAATAAAGAAACCAAACAAACATAAATAATTTCAGCATAAGGTTTGTCACTGTTGCTAAGAGCTTACCAACAATGAACACCAACTTAAGATAATCGTTTTAGAGCATCCGAGCTAGTGGGGATTGTCAAGTCTAATCAGTGTGGAGCATCTATCATTCGCATGTATCTCTTATTCAACATGATTCTTTTTCATCGTTATATCTCACATTCTACTTCATTGGCAGGCATCTCTTTTTAAAATCAGTTTCTTGGCGTCCGGTCAAATTTTGCGTTATTGTGATATTGTGACCAGGTTCCGTGGTATATATTTCCTATCCGAACACCGTTTCAGTCTGAATCTTACTTGGGTCCCTGTTATCTTGGTACCGGAGTGATTAATTCGCAATAATTCGCATATACAATTTCTTACTGAGGTTTTCTACCACCTCGAATCTTTACCAATTAAGAATACATGCCTTTACAGTGAGTCTGAGCTGTTTTTTGACTCTCAGCATGCATTTCAGTAACAGGAGACTTTGCTTTTGTCTATTATTTTCTATTAAATTCTATTATCAAACCCTCATCCGTACACATACAAATAACTCAGGTATTGCCAAATGATTATCTGTAAGATACATAGTGAGCCAGTACGCTTCTCTTTTGCCTTCTGCTTTCTGAAAGAAAAATCTATCTGGACGTACAAAATTTAGTAGGGTGCAAATTACAATAGTATGAAGATAATATAATATCATATCAAACTAGAAGCTCATTCCGCTAGCGAAATGTTAAACACTTGACAAAAATTAAAACGCAAAAATACTTCCTGGGTTATTTCTTGAATAATATTTTGCAAACAACACAACTTGAATACGTCTTATAAGCCGAGTAGTGTTTGGTTTCTGTTGACTTAAAGTTTTATTGACTGATCTAGCATACGCCGTGTTATCTATTTACGCAGTGAGAGCTCGCACAAAGCTCACTGAGCAACTGTGTGTCATGTGGGTTAAATGCTACGTATTTACTTGCAAAAAATACACTCTTTTCACATGGCGTTTTAACAAAGAAAACGAAATCAAACACGAAAATAAAAAGTGACATGCACATGTTCAGATCAAGCTCTTCATAAGTCCCAAGTTTCATGGTCGTAGGGCCTATAGTGTCAGAGAAGAAGAAGACACAAAAAATCGGAAAAAGTGTCAAGAAGAAAAAAAGGAATTTTGCTCGCACAAATTCATATAACCCTTGCAAGCCAAAGGCTTGTCAAGTGTTAAAAATCAAATTGGAGACTCCATCATTCGCCTTCCGTTTAAGTATTGTTTCAGCATTTAAATAGTTGTCTTAGGGTGTTCGTAACAATTCCGGAAAAAAGTCCTGGTATAAAATGGGAATTATCAATGTAACATCAAACTTCACCATTTATTCTGTCAATGAATCAGTACCCAGTTCCCTGAAATTCAGCACAAGCTGAATTTAGCTTGGAGGGAAGGCAGCACATGATGCATTCATTGGACTTGGATTGGTTACCGTGTATAAGTAGACAAATTACGCTAATCGCTAGCAGTTAGTTCAAAATTTGTCTTTTGGACTGGTATTAGAAATACAAAATACTGAATTCATACGGCGATGATAACATGAAAGATATTGCAACATCAAAAATGATTAAATATGATAACACAATATATTTAAAAACTGTTAAGATATCTCAAAATATAAATAGCAGGACACTCACTTTGATTGAACGTGATCCTGCAATACTTCTCACTGGTTTTGCCTAGTGATGACTTCCTTTTTTTATTTTGTTATCACTTCTGTGGATGCCTATAATTGTTCATTCCTAAGAAGAGCGGTAGGATTTGCCTGACTTTTTAAATTAACATATAAAGTGGTAATTACAAAAGCAATGTATTCATGCTATAGTTTATCCGCAAAAGTTATATTACAATGCATTGTATCAGCTCTAACTTTATCCTTATGCATTTAATTGGTTTAATAATTTTATAACATATGGGGTTAAATGATAATTTCGTAAATTTCTTATTTACATTTTTTTAACCCTGTAGAAGACAAGCGGTATGCTGTTATATATTTAAACTAAAACCGCATTTTGCTAGCAAAATGTTAAACGCTTGATAAAAATTAAAACGCAAAAATACTCCCTTCAAAGGGTTATTTCTTGAATAATATAAAGTATTTTACAACATGCATACATTGTGTTATACAACTATGTACAGAACTTATGGCACAGCATGTATGCGGCTTATAAAATTCTAAAAAAATCGGACCACTGTCAAGAAGAAACTCCATGGGTTGATAACTTAATACCAGCTAAATATAAAGCAAACATCACAGCTAGAATACGTCTTATAAGCCGAGTAGTGTTTGGTTTTTGTTGACTTGAGGTTTGATTGACTGATCAGGCATACGCTGTGTTGCATGTTTCCGCAGTGAGAGCTCGCACAAAGCTGGGCAACTGTGTGGTGTTCTGTGCTGTACGATAAATGCTCCGCATTTACTTGCAAAAAATACACTTTTATCACATGGCCTTTTAGCAAAGAAAACGAAATCGAAGGCGAAAATAAAAAGTGACATGCACACGTTCAGATCAAGTCCCAAGTCTCATGGCCCTAGGGCCCATAGTGTCAAAGAAGAAGACACAAAAAATCGGAAAACTCTCAAGAAGAAAAAAAAGGACGAACGGCTTCACAAATTAATATAACCCTTGGAAGCTAACAGCTTGTCAAGTATGAATAACTAAGTTGTTCCAAATCTCGGGATGGTGGGAGCACTTGGAATCATATGTGTGTCCTAAAATGGAAGGGAAATTTTGAGGCCAGACGCTGTGCGCGTCGAGTGCCATAAAAAAAGGAGATGGAGCTTAAGTTTTATTCAGAACTGGTTTCAGAGGCTTTTTTTGGTTAACTGCACTCCGCTTTTGGTTTAAAAGGAGATATTTTTTCATCAAACTCAGCATTCCGCGCTATGATGTCGTTTAAAAAGGTCATGGACACGCATGGTAATCAGTTGATACGTGATTGTTCCCCTCTCCAGGATTACATTTAGATTGAATAGTTTTATTTAACACTCGATGTTACTGTTTTATTAAATATGATAATGAGCACATTTATTGTTTTTAAGATGAAGACCTATATTTGTTGTTATCTTTTTTGGCGTCATAACAAATCTGTCACTTCCTACCTGTGCTCCGCTGTTGCCTGTGATCCGATTTTTAGTGTTTGATTAGGCATTGGCTCATATTTCAAACAACTTTGAAATGAAACTCAAATGAGGTTTCGTTCCAGGGATTCTGTGATTCCTCGAATTTCACGAGAAGCTCGTATAAAAGTGAAGAACGCGAATTGCGTCTTTACTAGTAAAATAAAACTTCAGTACAGTACAGTTAAATAATTTCTAACAAGAACTTTTTTAATTTCTGTAAAGCATCGGCATATGAAAAGCAAGAGATTCTATAATAGTAATTTTTATATTCATGAAGTCTTTTGATTTTTTGAGAACGAAACATAGAAAATATAATTGTGCGTTTCCCTAGTGTAAAGTATGCCCCGCAACAACATTGCAAATATGGCGTAAGACACATTTGAAGTGTTTTTCTGAAGAGTTTTCTCTGAAGAGTTTTTATCTGGCAAAGAACTGAAAACTTCTGGAAGGAAGAAAGAATTTGCAGTCACACATACGTTCACTCTCGTCTCAAATGAACAAACGAACACTTCGTTTTTTTTTTTTGTTTTTTGTTTGTTCTTATAATTAAAAAAGAGACAGCGTATTACTGAAATTATGTGAAAATATCCACATATTCTACATATAAAATGGGTAGCGTTGCAGCTTGTTATTAAGCAATCGACTTTGTATCTTGTCATAAAGGTAGGCATCGGGAACTAAAGTATATAAAGCTACACAAGTTGCTTATTACGTTAGTAATAACTGGTAAATTTTCAGTGGGGTATACGCCATTTATAAGCAAGAACTCTTTCCCACGACCGATCGCCCTTTCTGCATCTATTCTTGGGATTCTTGTTATTTTTGGTATGCTCAACCTCTGATAAAAATAATTATTCTCAAAGCAATGATAGAGCCCTTATATGCTAAAATTTCATATTGTAGGTTTTATTTTTATTTTATTGTATTTAGGAATCACACTTATTCACACTGGCTACATCAGAAGTTGTCCTACCTCAGGTTTTTCAAACAAAAAATATTTTGGCTCTAGGAATGACCCACCTAAACCCACCTAAAACAGTATTATGGTGTTTATAATTATAACCATAATACCGTTTATAACCATAATTATAACCATGTTTGCGCTTTTATTAACACCGCCCGTGACTGTCCAATATAAAATCTCTCTTCAATCAATTATGCAATGCAAATTTTAACTTTTTCTGCATTTTAGATAAATTTATTATAAAAGACTTATCCAAGTATTCAAAGCAGATCTAACGGATGGCGTCGACACATAAAACCAGTCCCTAAAATCGGCTTTACATAACACAGTCTTAACAGCCTTAGCAATATTAAAACTTCAAACTGGGTCCAAACTTCCATTGGGAACATTTAAACTCAATGTGGCTACAAACTGAGCAGATTTAGATCTCCAATGACGCATACCGGCGTAACGTTTAATATTTTCTCATAGATAAGTAGCTTGTCGTAACATGTCTTTTGTCGTTGCTTAACAAACACATTTTTCACACCGCTTCTAATATTCAGTTAACACCTCTACAATTCCATGTGTCAATAATAATGTTTGATTGTCTCAAACACCAAGTGCAACAGATACAAACATTGCTACAAGTAGTAGTAGCCTTTTGTGTATATCGATTTATTTCACAATAAATCGAATCACTCCATTTCTGTTATGGATGATATTCTTGAAAAGTCAGAAAGTTTGCATGGTAAAGTGGAAAATATTTTCGACAAAATGAATACTTTAGAAGAAAGATTTAAGTTACATGAGAAATCAGGATTTTCAAATGGATAAAGTCCTAAAAAGCATGACATATATACAGATATATATATATATATATATATATATATATATATATATATATATATATATATATATATATATATATATATGCAAGGTTATGTAACCCAATTGAGCGAGAAACCCCCTCCACCAACTCAGAAGTTGCTGTTCACCTCTCTGTTAAGGACATTCTTGAGCAGTTAAGAAAAATAAAAGCTCATGTAAAACTCTTTCTTTTGCTGGATATTCAGTTAAACGTCGCATGATGTGGCATAAAACGCAAAGGACAGCCGAAGTACAATTCTTGTAAGCTATGCTAAGTGGTCCGAGAGTATTTGACAAAATATTCAGCAACCAATGACCACGAACTATCCTAAAAACTAGGTGATTATATGTGCATTAGCACAACAGCAATATTTAAGGGACGAGTATTCAAACCTTTTATTTTGCAGTAGCTTCAGTCTCAGAACTGCTAATTATTTAACCAGTTAAAAGCAGTTCTGCTATAGTTGCTATTCGGCAGACACGCCTTTGCAAGGAGGTGGATGATCTTTTCGTTATCAACGTAATTTGAGGTCTAACTCTCCTGGTTATTACCAAGGCTGGGACTTTGATGTCTGCCAACAGTTGTTTTATTATCACTTCCAAATCAAAATGACCGTAATGACACAGAGTGATGCATGTGAGAAGTTTGAAAAACAACACTGAGGCCTGGATTAAAATTAATGCGCCGCCGAAAGTTCTTGAGTAGATAAAAACAGGGCTTTAATTTGTGTTTAAAAATGAAAAGTGGTTTTTTTTTCATCAAAATCATTTTTCAAGTCAAAAGAAGAATTCGTGGATTCCGAGATCCAACAACTTTTAGGTAGAGATGCAATATCACAGATAAACTACGTTCCTCACTATATCAGTGCTATTGGCTCTGTTCCTGAAAACGGCAACAAACTAAAACTTATTATAAATCTTCACCAGTTAAACTCAAACACTAAATGAACTTATTTCAAAAATGAAAGTATCGATACTGCTAGTGATATTTAGAGTCTAATGACTAATTTATTTTCTTGCTGTTGAACATTTTAAGATTCCAGGGGAGACATGTTTGCAATGTTTGGAACATACTATCTTTTTGACTTAGTGTCAGTGTTTGATTTTCCAAGAAGACTGTACGGACGATGGTTTGCTGGTGGCAGCCCAAAGAAATGCAGGTCAAAGAATAGTCCCTTTTGAGGATATGTCAGGATCTCGGTTTGGTAAGAAACTTTGAAATTTTGCATCTGGAACCGTCAACTTCCATACATTTCACCAGGCATGGTTTTTCCTCAACTCACGATGACGGTCTGCCTTGGATTTCAATTCCGTCTAGCCGTATACATAAGTTGAAAAAACGAAATAACATGGGCTCTTTCTATTGAGGTCATAAAAGTAAGATTCCTAGTCAGAATCAGGGACTTTGCATCTCTTTAGCAGAAGCCATACCTCTGGCTGAATTATCTTTATGAAATTTATGCGTGGTGCTATCAAAACGTTTAAACTGGGTTAATGCATAAATATCAATGATTGTACGAAAAGACAGTTGCTGTAGTGGTTTCATTCTGTATATTTGGAACGGTGGATAGCCTGAAAAACGCATGATCGGGAATCAATTTTTAGGGATACATGGGATGTTGCTTGGGTTTGCTGTTTGCTGTCGGTATAAATCCCATGGTTTGTGGACAAAATCAAAGACTTTTACCGACATAAATCAAAACGAATAGTAAGTTAATTCATGGTTTCGTGTGCGCTTGCTCAGTAGAGGAAACTTGTAGGATTCTAATAGGGAAAACATAAAGAAACAAATAAGAAAATACGCTAAAAGTTTATTTTGTATCAGGTGTCTAACTTTATTGGAATGTTTTTGGGAAAGGAGAAAAAAAACTTGATTGGAATGTTAGAAAATTTGTTGATGACATTATTTTAATGGATTTCTAACACAAAAAGAGCGAACGTTTAAGCTGAAACACCAGTAGCACTTGAAGATGGTCAAATTACCTCACTCTGTTCCAACACATAAGTCACACATGGGGTCCACACACTGCAAACCCCTAAATCATCACTTTCCAGTACATCACAGCCTATTTTACTATTCACACAGGAGCATTATCGGTGCTCCAACCCATCTGAAATGGAGCGTACTCAACAATTTCGTCAATCCAGCTTTTGCTCTAATTCCAAAAGTCTAATTCCTAGGCTGAAATCGGGAACTGTTAAAAACAGAAATTTTGGACTCCCAGTTGGAGAGTGTGTGAGAACACACTTTGCTAAATTTGCGTTGGAATGAGTGTGTGACATTTCAGTAAGATTCAACCTTGCTTCGCCTTCATTAAACTGATATAATTATGTTTGGTAAAATTTAAAAATGTCTGTGAAAGTCGGACATCTACCCCTCCTCCGCCATCCGTAACACTAGTGTTATCGCGGATTTTTATGAGTACTCATTGATAAATTAGACAGATCTGGGGTCAATACTGTAGATTGCCCAAGCAGCTATGAATACTCTATACCGGAAACCAACTCTTTGTGACGATAAGATTTTGTGTATTATTTCCTCTCAAGTTAAATCGGGTAGAAGAGATTCTATACAAAAGTTACACGTTTTATATGCGGAACCTTTCAATAGGCCATTTGTAAACAAGGAGCAAATCTCCAAGCGTCAAATGCAACTGATGCAGTTCTGTCTCCTCGATATGAATTTTCAGGCGAATTAAGAATAAAAGAGACGGTTTTGACATTGCGATTCCCACAAGTGCTAATAAGTTATTTGATCATGTATGCTGTCTTGTATTTTCAGCAGACTGACAATTTTCTGCCTCGAAGAGACAGTCTGGTTTTTATTACTCTTAATAAACCGTACAGGGCCTTATCAACTAGTATGTATCGTAGTAGCTGTATTGTATGTTTTGGTTTACAGCGCTAAAAGCTTTCCCCACTCGGACTCTTTCGGAAAGTTGGAAAACCGAATCAGTATTCTTTATGCACTATGTTCATGATCAGACTCCACACAGTATTGCATGTAAATCAGTTTCAGTTTCTGACCAAATAATGTTGATCTCAGTGACTCAGTGTTTTAAACTCTAGACTTCCTGCTATTCTACGCGGTAGTGGTGTTGATATGAGGGTAATGGCATGTATCAATAAAATGCTACTGCTAACGTATAACGGGATTGCTTTCAAATTTCCTTTTTGGTATATAGTCACACCCTTTCCTTCTAAAAGAGCTGTTACCCTCATGTGTTATTTTAAACGAAGAATGGTGGAAACATACTGCCAGTAAAAGAAGGTAACAATTGTAACGTCATTTTTAAATAAAATAATGCATAAAACACGACAATGAAGTCAGGTGAAAATAAAACCTTACATTATCGCCCAGCTCATGGTCAAGCATTGAAACAGCCCCTCAGCAGTTTCAGCAACAACTGTTAGATTAGGACTGATACATGAATGAGAAATTTCATGTAGACATGCCAAAACATAACTTACCCATTTTACTATTGAATATGATCTGCACTGTATGCTTGGCAAAGTGTATTGCATGATATTGTAACATAAAATTGAAAATATCGCGTGTTGTTCAACAAAAAATTGAACTAAACTGAGCAGACTGATCGGCTTTTTAGGCCCCAACCTTTCGGATTGGGGCCTATAGGTTTGGGCTGTCCGTCTGTCCGTCATCGCTTTATACCCCTATGAATTTGTGGGGGGGGGGCGGTTGGGGCCTGCTTGTGTTTCACTAGTCCCAGCGGACCCTTTCTATCTTCCTAGGACAGAAAGGGTCACAGTTCCTTCAATAGAAATGGCCATTGATCTCAATTTTCGAGGCTTAGGATCTTTCGGCGCACGTTCAAGGACACCGAGGCTCGAACTGGCAGGCTTTTTCTTTAAAAACACGCTGAGAAGTACCCTGGCGCATTATTTTCGACCTCAGCGAAACTCCCAAACTAGAGTAAAGCGTGGTTTTACGACTTTGGATTCACTGTTGTTGTGAGCGATAATGAGGGATTCGATATCCTGATCTCAAGAAAACACATATTTTCTCAGTAGAAAAATGTTATCTGACCATAAAACTTGTGCGCCATAATTTATAACTGGACCATTTATGTGATGCACCCTTTCTAAAATAACGCCGTTGGCCCCAGTCGTGCGCCGAGATTTGAAAATTGACATCAATGACGTTTCCTATTATAGGAACTATGACTCTTGCTGTCATAGGAAGACCACAATAGTCACCTAGGACTAGTGTTTCACAAATACTTACTTGTTTTGTTGATGTCGCCATCCTAGTTTGACGAGATCATTTTTGTCGCTTTTGCAGATTGTTACACGTGCAGACCATTGCCATATTGCTCTGCTGTATCATCTGTATCTTTGGTTATTAGTTCACATGCAGACCGCCATTTTATGTCCAAAACTTGTATATTGTTTACACTACAAGTAACCTGGGACCGTTCGCCACTTTTCAATGGTTTTTGCGCAATAATTCCCATGTGTTGGACGCGATCCGGATATGCTTTTGTATGTAGCAAATACAGAATTTTACACAAGTTTTCTGTTATTCGCGAAGTAAAATATCATGATTTACGAAAATGCCAGATCTATGTGTTTTTTTTTTTCGGGCGGGATTTTCCAGCTGTAACTCGTCACTTTCTTTCTATCATCCCGAAATGTAAATTTTAAGTGCAAACTGTAAGACTCAACTCGCTTTTCAAAATAACTGCTAAGAGCTATAAGGATAACATATGAGCACAAACCTGACTTCATATGTGTATACTGACAGTTTACTTATAGCACCTCAGTATTTTGCATTCGAGAACCAGTGGCAGTTGCCGGTAGGTTCGGCAAAAAATATAATTTCCGGGATAATTGTTGTTTTCGGGAGGTGGCGACGGTACAGGTACAGGCGGATTGGACCTAGGTTACTGGTAGAAACACAATTTATACTTAAATGCGTTTTTGTTATCTTTATACTAAGAGCAGTATAAAGAATCTATTAGCAATGTTTGGTTCGACCTCCTCTGTCAGTGGTCTATATTTATTCCATGTTAGTTAATGCATACTTCCTTAAAATCATTAAAAATCCTGGTTCCGACTCAGCTCTGACTTAAATAGTATCGTGTGTCTCTGTAAGAGCTACGAAGCCTCACATAATAGGGGTGAACTTCATATGTTCTGAGGCAGGAATCCTGCATACCAGTCCCAATTATTTAAACATTTACAGAAAGTTCGTGCCCGATATACCCTTTTTGGTAAACAGGCACATTTTTAATGTGCTATATATCTTGTTTCTTCATTAAAGTGGAGAAAAGGTAGCTACTGAAATCACCTGTCAAATGTTGGTTTATATTCCTGCATTTAAATGTCGTGTGACCAAAGTTATAAAGGGGTTGTAGATTATCTGTAAAGTGTATAGTAACTAGTTGATAGATACATAATTAGATATATTGTGCACCTACAATATTTAGCTTTAACTCTCTTCCATTCTTTTTGAAATATCAATTCGAAAGCTCTCTGGTGGATAATTACAGAAATTATTGTTGCTTTTTCACGTAATAAACTATACTGCCTGAATACAAAAAAATGGTCATTTCCGTATTATTTTCTTTTAAAGAATGTATAACACAGAAGTTGTATATCATTACCGTTGTACTTTGAGGGGTTTAAGCAAAAGCCATTTTTGGTTAGCCCCGAGTCAACAGTTCCTTAAATTACTGGATTGTTACAAAATTTATTGTCACTTCTGACGTAATAAACCAAGCTCCCCGCATGCAAACAAATGTCAATTATTAGTATTCTTTTCTCAAGTCTTAACACAGAAGTTGTATATAATAACATTGCTGTTGTTCTTTGAGGGCCGTTAGCAATGCTTGTAAATACTTTTGGGTTGTTGAATCTGGCACAAAGTCGTTACATAGGTAACTCAAAGCGAGCGGAGTTGACTTATATATCGTTATATAGAAATGTACTGTTACGAAAGCCGCAATATAAACGATCAGACGGTAAAATGTCAATCTGCTGAGTAAACAAGACATGTAAACTTAGTTAACAAGCCACGGAGTTGATTAGCCTGCTAATTCAGAAGCACCTCACAAGCCTGTTCTTGACTACTCGATGTCGCGAGTACACCCAGAAACCGAGGAAGCTTAGTCCCTTGCTATGGGCTGGAACTCTCTTAGTTTTGACAAAAGGCGAAAGGGGTACGGTTGCGACAGCAGCATACAGGCCAGGTTTAATACTTAGCATGCATGGTGCCTGTGCCACCCCCACGGAATAAGACTTCTTAAATATATAATTTTTTTTTTGCTTGTCAGTGAAGAGACACTGGGCAAAGCAATAAACCGGAATGAGAGTGAAAGTGTGAATGTTGTTGAATAAAAATATGGGTGTAGGGGTTCACCGTAATAACACGACTTCGAATTCGACTTATACGCAGTGTTTGGTTTATTTTCGGTCATTTTAAAGCAACTCCGAATTATAGATTACTGGTAGTTTGTTCCAAATGGCCAAGTTGTTTCTAAATCTTGACTGACAATCTGGAGTGTGTATTTGAGTCCACCTCAGATTTTAGATACCATAATTTCTATTGCATACACAGCACTTAACCAAACCTGGGTTGTAACAGTACAGTTGCTTCTAGGCTGCTAATATGACGTGTAGTTACATGATTCACACAGTACAAAGAGAAACATAAACTTTTACCGCACGTTCAACGTCATTCATCCATGTTTGTTTTGATGTCCAGCCTTTTGATGTCACAGTGAACCAATGAAATTGGATCTTTGAAATGACCGGGAATTCTAAAGCATGCGCTGTTACGTGTTCTGGTTGACATGCTACTCCAATTGGTTGTTTCCTAAGTTCGAAGGCCAAACATATACGACATTTGTTCAAAAATTGCTGTTGGAATTTATAAAACTTGCGCGTGTAGACTTCTTCAATATGGATAATATTATCAGGGATTTTTTTTTGCTCTGCTTCCTGCTTCCTGGAAGCATTGATTTTGCTGGGGAAGCATTGTTTTGGCATGACTGCGTCCGCTGGGACGCATCATTTTTTTATGTCTTACGTCCTATTATATATATATATATATATATATATATATATATATATATATATATATATATATTCGTTTTCATCCTCTCCTTAAATCATTTCTTTAATTCTTCGTCTCACATGAGAGGATTATGAAAATCTACTGTTGGTAATTTCGACACTTGGATGTGTATAGGTGTTTTGTTTCTTTGTTAGATCATTTACCGTCGCAGTGTTTAAGTGGTATTCAAGTTGTTTTAAGCGTTTGAAATAAATCATAGAAAACTGTAAACCGTGTCAGGGTTCGCGTTGGCGGCGTTTTTGTCCACTTTTTGGGCATTTTTTACGAAATGACTCACTTTTTCGGAACCCACCGAGTTTTCTGGACCCAACTGAGTCACACTTTCCTTTTTTGACTCACTTTCCTGAGAACCCAGCGCGAACTCTGAAGTATTCGAAAGAGCAAAAAAAAAAAATTCCCTGGGATAATAATGAAACGTTAACGTTTTAGATTTAGAAAATCGAAAATCGGGGTTTTGCGAGCGTTTAAAGTTTGAGGTGAGCTTTGGTGTAAGTCCAGATTGTCAGTCAAGGTGTAGAAAAAATCGGGCAGTTTGGAACGAACTACACGTGGACGGTGACCATGGCAGGGTATCAGTGTCTTCCCCATATCAATGTGCCCCCCCCCCCCCACCCTAGGGTCATTCGGTAACGCAGGATATGTATTAAGTACATTTTCAGGAATATTGTTTAAAAGAAGGCGGGGGAAGAAAGTTGCGCGTTCCTGAAATTACCTTATTTTATGGCACATCCTCGTTTTCGAAGCAAACTGTCATGGCTTCTATTGCGAGTGAGCGAAAACACACAATGAGGGTGTTTGGTTATGCCCTCGACGTCCACACAACGCCAATTATTCGATGTCAGTTCGGCATTTCGCCAAAGACGTTGATTAGACGTCGGTGAAAGTAGGGTTTTGGTTGTGACCAAATGCATCGTCTAAACATTGCTTATCCGACGTCTCTTCAGCGTTGTGTCAAATGGGAACAGGAAAACTCCCCCCTGGAATACCCCCCCCCCCGGAATACTCCCCCCTGACTATTCTCCCCTGGAAAACTCCCCCCGTAGGAATATTCCCCCCGAGGAATACTCCCCCCGCCCATACTTTATATTGCCATTTCTTCATGCAACAAATGTGGAAACAGTTTTTCAAAAGTACTTTTGAAAAGCCAAAGATTGCAATAGAGTCTTCTGATATGCAATCTATCAATGGAATCCCAATTACAATTATTGACTGGGGATCTATTAGCGGTTGCGGAAGTGAGCATCAAGGGATCTCACATTGCAATTACTGAACGAGGATTTACTGCAGGGTCTTCTGATATGCAATCTATCAATGAACGTCAAATTGCAATTACTGAACGAGGATTTACTGTCAATCAACTTTCAGTTGCAATTATTATTTGGGGATTTAATGGCGGTTGCAATCGTGGGTGACTGCAATTAATAAAGCCAGAGTAGGGCTTAAGTACTGAATTCTTCCGGAGTCACTGGTATTATTAAGAGGAAAACTGGTGGCTTCTTCCCGATTCCAATCTCGGATTGGCTCCTTCGTTATGCTCCAAGTAAGGCATTGGTCGGCTCCAGAGTCGGACATCTTCTCCAGAGAATGCAGCGTACGTACTATAAAATCTGGTAGTTCCAAAGAGTTGTATCAAAGAATCAATCGATACCAAGATGGAATTTATTGAATCTGAACCAGGTGGAATGAAGATGTATGAAGGAAAGAAATGGCCGTATAAAGTATGGGCGGGGGGGGGGGGGGAGTATTCCTGGGGGGAGTTTTCCTAGACCCGTGTCAAATATGCTGATTAGACACGGCTCACCAATATCAAATTACAACCAGATTCAGTGCTGCTTTCGGCCGAGTCGACGTCACAGCATCAGGTAGAAGTTGGATCGGTATTGAAATGTATATTGTGTTTGCTCTGTATTCTTATAAATTCTTTTTCTGATAATAATTATTTCAGTTCAAATATATAATGAAATGCATGGGCTATGCACATTGTGGAAAACATCCGTCAGATGTGATTTATTTTTGCCTGCAATACAGTAAACCTGCAATATCGCCTCAGCCTTTTACCACAAAAGAACAAAAAATGTTTGTTATAAAACTTCACCAAAATTAAAGTCATAGCCGATAAGTTGTCCCCGGAAGTAATTACACCTGGGTTCTGTTGCCTGTTCTAGAAATAAAAGTTTGCTCGAATTTTGTATACCTATCCCGATTATACAAGCATATACTGATAATCCCTGTGCAGTATGTCTATGCCCTATTTCCAGAACAAGTTTTAATGCGAAGAATTTCTTTTATTTGAAGAAAATAGCAAAAAAAGGGGACATTATTTTGAAGACGTAGAGATGGCATTGCAGATATGACCGATTGCACGAGAAGGGTATTTCTTGGCGGGCTGTTTGAGGGAGTGACAGAGCAGGATTTACACAACAGGTTCCGGGATTTCGGCCGCGTGTCGGGAGTGGAGATACGTTCAAAGAGAGATGACTCAGGTATTTTTGATGCGAGTCTATGGCACATGCACCACTAGTCAAAGGACCCACTTCAATTATTGTAAATGGCATCGTATTGGAAATAAAGTAGAAGGACTCGTCACCGGAGTGTCACTTGTGTGGTATCAAACCATGTCTTGTCGCCCAAAGCTGTCCTGATTTGTAAAAGAGAACAAGGTTTAAAATCTGGTAATTGAAACGTGTAGAGCAGGTTTTGTAACTGAAATAATAATATATTGGAACATCAAACAGTTTTGTCGTTTATCTATAATTGAAGAATGTGTAATATGTTTATAAGTATAAGGAGTTGCACACCTTTTTCAGGCAGAGTATTCAACACGTTTGCATACATGAACATCTTTTGCAGCGAAGCTAGTTTTAATAAGTGTAAGTGTTTGGATGATCAGTTATAATTCAAATATTTATATTTTATTATTGAAAGTGGCTATTAAAATTGTTTGCAGGACATGTGAATTATTCCGCTCTTTTTGGCTGTCTAAGGCATAATTATGTGTGTTTGTGTTATAATAGCCATGGACCATAGGGCTCGTGTGCTTTGTATTAGATTCGGGAACTTGTGAAATGCCAGCTAGCTCACCGTTGCGTGCCTTGGTCACAGGCCTTCTGCGCGTGTCCGACTCCAATACAAAGCAAACGGCCCCACGATCTATCCCTCATAGGCCTTCCACTGGTGTCCGAATCCAATACAAAGCACCCGGCCCCATGATTTATCCCTGTAATAAAACTGATACCTCAATAAGATGACACTTAGTTTAACATTCCAAACAACCACTGTCTCTTTAGATTGCAATTCCATTTATTTGCTTAGTTAAAGTATTAAACGGTGTTTTTTTTTGCGGGTTTCACTGACTGTATCAGTGCGTGCGTTTAAATTGCAGGTGTTCAGCGCTACAATAAAACAAACTGGAAGGGCTGCACCCTACAAATTCAGCCAGCGAAACCCAGCTTTCTAGACAAGTGAGTCCGGGTTGCTTTCTAATATCAGAGAGAATGTTGCAGTCGGTGCGCTCAAACTAGAGTATTTCATAAACCCTTAAGACCAATGAAGGCCAAGATCTGAATCTATAGCTGTTTCAAGCTTTCGAGAATACCACAGTCACCGCTGATCGCATTTGCCGCAGCCAGGCAGGCAACGGGGTTCTAGTATCCGCTATCAACAGGCAAGGTGCATGCTGGTATTAGGGGTGAGATCGTCTTAAACTCGGGGGTGGGGGGGGGGGAGGTTACTTCTGCGTTTGGGTTCGGTTTCACACAGCCGGATTTATAGTTGTGAATCAGAAGATACGTATGCATAGAGAACATGAGGATATCGGCATTGATCTAATGAACGACCATCTCGATTTTTTTAGATGATCGCAAGAAGAATTCTTGTACAGCAAAGAGTGAGTTAGGATGCTTTTGAAGATCGCATAATATACTGAAATTATTTAGCGGTAATCCGAGTATCCAATGGAATGTACTTTTGAAAAAATGAATGTAAAAAAAATTATTATAGTGGGTGAGATACTGCACAACAAGATAGTGGCAAGCGCACTCAAAATCTCGGTTTCATATCCAATAGATGTTGACAACGCTGCTAGATGAGCTTGAGCATAATGTGCACTGATTGTAGACTCAGGGAAGAACAGCGGGATAGAAGCGAAAGGGAGGAGCCAAAACCGGAAGTGAGCCAGAAGAAGGGCGTGGCATCCACGTACGCCAGACACCTGACACCCGGCACAACTCTGCACGGAGACCAGGCCAGTAGCATGACTGTCCGAAAATAATACGCATTTCTTCGGCATCAAGTGGAGCATTTTTCTTAACATTGGCAAAAATGAGGCAATGTATCAGAAGTTATTTCAACCCGCGGCTGTTCAAGGCAGTAATAATGATTGTTCTCGCGCGAGTCAGACTTCTATGCACTTTCTTCACGGTCTTCCCTGAATTAAGCAAGACGTATTGTTTTGGTACAGGCGCAGTTTTTGGTCACTGCTTTAGTCTGGATGAGTCTTGAATGTGCGTTTGTGTTTATGTTGCAGTGGGTGGTGACGGAGGACAAGAAGGTGTTGCCGATCGTCAATATCAGGCGCAAAGACAAACGCAAAGTACGCCCATTCTCATGTTACTTCTGCGTCACGTTTTCCTATGGACATTGAATGTTCTAATTATTCCATTTACAGAATAATGTTGTCTTGAAAACTTGTTTTGTTATTATTTCATTTTTTTTTCGGGGGGGGGGTTGAATAATGGTACTTTGTAAGACTTAAATTTAAAGTTACTTCGCTCGATTCGCTGGTGTCAAAATATTTTTTTTTATTGAAGAAAAAAAAATAAGTATGTTAAAAAAATAAGCAAATATGTTTTCGCAGGTCATTCGCTTTGACCCATCCAGCAACCCGAAGCGCGTGAAGAGACTCAATCCGCGTTTTAGTAATAAATCCGCGAAGCAGTTAACCTGGACTATAGAAGAAACAATATCCGGTTCCTCCTCCACCAAGTCGAAATCTAGAAAAAGGAAAACGAGAAATGAAACACCACCAAATGGAGTAGACTCTGGGAAACAGTCTAATTCAGTTTCTCAGCACACCTTGAATGTAGACCGAGATTCGGACAGTTCGGGCTCGGAAGATTTTTTCGATGCCTCATTGAAAGACAATGACTTGCATTGTGCGGGAGGAAGGAACGTCGGCGCGACTGTGATTCCCGACACAGACTTCTATGAAGTGGTTGAAGCAGGACCGGAGCGAGCGATGGCTGGCGCTCTGCAGGCGAGGAAACGGACGAAATATGATTCCACGAGCGGGGAGAGCGATAGTGAGTGGCCTGCAGAGCGAGATAACAGTGTCTCTGGTGATAAGCAAGTAGATACCGCAGTGCTGCGTAGTAAACAAAAAACAGGAAAGATTGCACAGAAAAGTAGTTCTGCTAGTGTATCAATGAACAGGAGTGGGAGTAAACAGGCAAAATCTAAGACAGCTCCGCATAATGAAAATAAATCCAAAGCAATAAAACTAGACGAAATGACAGATAACTCTAGCGATAGCGATTCTTTTTATGCCAAGTTGAAAATTCAAGCAAGAGCAAATAGGAAAGAGTTATCGGATTCCGATGGCAGCAGAACACAGAACGTGTCGTCCGAGGGTGCTGGCCCAAGTCACATTGTGAACGCGACGTCAAGGAACTCACCTAAAGTCAGTTTGAACGTTGGAAAATCCTCAAGTAAAACACTAGGCTCTAGTTCTGACTCTGATGTTGAAATTCTAACGGGTTATGAAGGTGCAAAGATCGGTGGCCGCGTGCCCAGACCTTCGTTGGAGTCAGCCGGTACGGACTGTAAAATGTCGATATCTAAAGATGGTTCACAAAAAGGTGACACTGATCAAAGCCGAGCTGGCGTGGAATCCAGAACTATAGATGTGGGCTCAGATTCTGAATCCGATGTACCCGATGTTGATTCCTGGATCAATAAACCGCGGCCACCAGTCAACATGAACGAGAACAGGCCAAAGGTGAATGTCACCGGTGAAGATACACGTGACCTTGACAGCGCCAGAAAACGAGTCAAGAAGAAAAATCAAGATTCGACATCTGAGGAAGGAAAGAAAAAGAAAATCAAGTCCCGTAATAAGTTACAACATAACAAAGACAATACAAACAAGGTAAGTTTAATAAATTATGGTCTGTGAAGGGAGTGTCCGAAGCCTGGTGTCATGCTGTATCTTTTTGCAAATTTTTTTTTATGACTATTTGTTTTGTTTTTTTTTTTGTTACTTGAAATATATGTTGCAGATGCACTACGTGATGTTTTCAGTACATATGTTACTGCTTTGTACTTAAACACAGTATCTACAATTAATTATCCCCGTGAAACGTAGGGATATTGTTATGGCCTGGTCTGTCCGACTGTCTATCCGTCCGTCTGTCCACAAAAAGTACTAAGTTTTGTTCGGCCAACTTTTCATAGAAGGAATTGTCGTAGGAACCTGAAACCTTGCATGGTGAAAATATATATATTGAAGATGGGCAACGTGGCATTATTGTCAAAATCGGCCAAACATTGACGTCATGGGAAACTGTCAAACATGGTGAATTTTTGGCTTGAACTTATCCGTGAGACGATGTTTTGTCCCACCGAATTCTCATAGAAGGGATTGTCGTAGGAACCTGAAACCTTGCAGCGTGACTTGACCTCATTTTACTTTTACTGCTTCACGGGTGATCCTGCCTTACTGAGGCTCTAGTTGTTATTGTTTTGTCCAATTTTAGGTTCAAATTGGAGAGGGACACTTAATTACCGACGAATTTAGCTCCGGGCTGAATGAGCTGTCACAAACACAAGCCCCGCCCATGCGCTCCCCTTTGATTGGCCGACAAGACAGAGATGATGACGGCGCGGAAGGCGACCTGCTTGACGTCATAGCAGCTGAAAAATGGGGCCAACTGAAACAGTTTGAAAAGTTAGCCCGGAAGACAGTCAGTCAAGGTAGCGTGTTGTCCGAACCGTTTCTGATTGAACATGATTATTGTCTATTTCAGTATATTAAAAACAAAAAAAAAACTTGTCAAGCAGAGAACACAACAGGGTGAGTCTTGGTTGACCTTGCAATAATAAACCAGATAGCTGCCATAAAAATGTAGCGTAATTATTCCTAGTTTGATAAATCCTCTTATCTTGTCCCAATTCACGTGTCCAGCTACAACAACACTGCTATACAAAAATATATTATTATTATTATTATTATTACACTGTTTTTATATAGCGGTTATTCACTAAGCGCTTTACAATATAAAATTTAAATAAAATTAAATCTGCTATAAAATGATACAAAGTTCTAAAATATAATACTGATTTAACGTCCATAAGCTAACATAAACAAATGAGTTTTGAGCAAACGTTCAAAGCTGAATAAATTATCACAGTTTCGGATATTGTCAGGAAGCTTGTTCCATTCTCGTGGACCTGCCACGGAGAATGCGCGATCACCATATTTCATGTTTGTTTTTGGAACTACCAGAAGGTTTTTTGATCCATTGCGAAGCTGCCTGGTTGGTGTGTATCTACTAAGCATATCGCACATATATTGAGGGGAATATCCGTTCAGCGCTTTGTACACTAAAAGGCATATCCTGAAGATTATCCGTTCACGCACTGGTAACCAATGCAATGTTTTACATGCTTCTGAAACACTGGCATCCCAGGGACAGTTCATAACTATTCTGGCTGCACAATTCATAACTGATTGTAGCTGTTGTAATGAAGACATGGGAAGGTCAATATAAAGTGCGTTGCAGTAATCCAGTCTGCTGATTACCAAAGCATGTACCAGTACCTTAGTCACATCTTGAGTAAGGAAGGGCCTGACACTTTTTATCCAGTTTAAAAAATAGAAGCACTTTTTCCTTACTGATGAAATCTGCGGCAGAAGCGACATTGAAGAGTCCATAATTACACCTAAGTTTCTGGCTTGATGCGTTCGCGTAACCGTATCTCCACCTAAATCTATTGACTCGATTTCGATGAATGGTTCATAATGCTTGCTAACTAAGATCAGGAATTCCGTTTTATCCTTATTAAGTTTCAATTTGTTGTCACAAAGACATTCGGAGATTCGAACTATTCCATCTTCTAACATCGCCTTGGTCTCACATTGACTTGATGATGATTTAGGAATGGCCGACTTCCACAGCTGCGTATCATCAGCATAGCAGTGAAAGAATTAAAGCATCAGACGTGCAAGTAGTCCAAGAAATTTTGTGTATTGAGTATACAGCCGGGGGCCGATTATTGAGCCCTGTGGAACGGAACTATTAAGTTTAGATGAATCGGAAAAGACATCGTTGATCATGACTTGCATCGAACGACCCTTGAGGTATGACGAGAACCATTTAAGTCAGTGCCTCTGACCCCAAAGGACCTGTCTAATCTGTCAAGAAGAATGTCGTGGTCCACAGTATCCAAAGCAGCTGACAAGTCCAGAAGGGCCAGAAACACTGACTGCCGATTATCCAGAGATAGCAATGAGTCGTTAAATATCTTAAGGAGTGCTGTCTCTGTGCTACAAAAAGCCTTATATGCTGACTGCATGGTTTCATGCAGAGAATTTTCATCAAGATGATTTGATAGCTGGTTATTAACGGCTGTCTCAATCACCTTTGATAAAAATGCAAGATTCGATACGGGGCGGTAATTTTCCAGTTCGTGGTCTAACGTAGGTTTTTTAAGCAATGGCCTTACCAAGGCAGTTTTGTACTTTCCGGAAACGTGCCATTTTCGAGTGATAGATTAACTATTCGCAAAATAACTGGATTCAACACATCCCCCAGTTCTTTGACCAAAAACGCAGGAAGTGGATCCAGTTCACATGATTTTGATGGCATCCTAGCAAGAATTTTCTCTAGATCTACCACGGAAATGATGTTGAAGTTAGAAAGAGGTGCACCAATAAAGTTCCAGTCATTCTCCAATGAATTACAAGTAGCTCGCGGAAAATTTGCGCGTATATTCTCAATTTTACTGATAAAATAGCCAGCAAATGCGTTGGAAAGTTTTCCGGCTGTTTCATGACTCGGCAATGGATCTTCGGTGTTTCGATGCATAATGCTATTCGCCGTCCTAAAAATTTCCTTTTGACTGTGGCTATTTTTCTGGACCTGATCGTTATAAAAGGCACGTTCCGCTTTATTGCAGGCATCACGATATTCGGAAAATAGACTTTTAAAAGCCTTTTCGTCATCGTTAGATTGATATTTCCGGGCACGACGCTCGGTTTGTCGTGTTTTACGTCGAAAAGAATGCAATTCCTCTGTATACCAGGCCGTCACGCTTCGGTAGATTTTTCGTTCGACGGATGGTTGGTGCATGTTGATTGAGGATTGTACGTAAAGTTGTGTCATAATTGTCGACCAGGGTTTTGAGATCCATTGCGCTGTAGTTTTTGACAAGATCAGAATTTTCTATGTCATTTTTCATTTTTGGAATGTCGATATCACGAATTTTCCTGAAGGACACATATCGTGGTTTTGGGATATCCTTAGTCAATGACAAGCTTGCTGTAACCATGTAGTGGTCACTAATAAGGTCACCGACCTGTACGTTAGACATCTGCAAGGCATCCGAGTCACGAGTAAGGACATGATCAAGGATATTACCAGCCTGGTGAGTTCTTGAATTGACATGTTGGGTTAAACCGTAAGCAGATAATAGTGTATTGTACTGTTTGGTCAACGAGTTCGTGGGCAAATCCAGTCTAATATTTAGGTCGCCTGCTAAAATTATGGGACCACCTCCAAGGCACATATCTTGCAGGAAAGAGTCGAATTCCTGTATAAAAAGCATACAAGATGCATTTGGGGGTCTGTATAATGACACAACTCGAAGAGATGGTGCAGATACTCATATGTGCTCGAAAGACTCGTATGCTTTGCTTTGAAATTGCGTGGGCTTGAACGCTGAATTACAGAGGATGGCAACATCCCCGCCAGTTCGATCAGGTCGATCACACCTGTGGAGGGTGAAATCGTTTGGTGTAATATCCTTTGCGATAAAATCATCCTTTTCTGTAAGCCAGGTTTCGGTTATGGATAAAATATCAATGTCTAATTCAAAAAAGAGGGGTTTGAGTATATTTCTGTTGGCTCGTAGTGATCTCGCATTGACTATGGCAAAGACACATGAATCTCTGTTCGATTGCAAGGATGATACTGACACTATATTACTCCTATTAACACTATTATCAGCTGTTAATCGAAATTTCCGAGGCCTAACTATGGTTTTAATATGATTAATGTCAATAAGGTTCCTCCTGTGACAAGGGTTTTGTCGCCTTTGTATTCTTCGAACATTCGTAGAGCACACCACACTAATCGGCTTCTCTATTTGACACATTACAAAACAGTATATCCAGTGAATACAAGCAAGGTACTTGATGTTCATAGTGCTCTGAATAAAGCCTCTGTTTGCTATGTCGTTTCTCTATCCAACCAATAAATGACCAATAGTATATGTAGTTAATTACTAAAGTTTATTTCATGAATATACGCTTTAACAGAAAACCGTAAAATGTATCTTGTTAAAAATATATGCAATAGAATACCGATACAAAATGCTAACAGTCACTATAAAATTTATCCATAAATGTAGACGATATCTGTTCAAATAAATGATTAATAACGGAGCACTTTAAAACACGTCTGAACCACATGCGGTCTTACAATAGGCAGTTGCTGTTTGGAGAAATCTATAATAATTATATATTTATATTTATTGCTTGAAAAGGAATAGCTACAGCCAGATCCAGTTCCCATAATGCACCTAAGGAAGTGACTGAGAGTCATGTGGATGGCGGACAGGGAAGGCCCGAGTCTTCGCCGGAAAGAAAAGCTGTTCCGGAAATTATCGAAAACATTCCGGAGACTGACGAACAAGCCGATTCTAAACACAAAAGGGAGCCGAAAAGAAAAAAGTCGAAAAAAGATGGACCTAAATTCAAAACGGCCATAGAGAGGCATAAAGCCGACAATGAAAGACGGCTGGAAAGTTTGAAAGAGAAGAACAAACAGAGCCAAAAACGGAGTTCCCTCATTAAGGCTGCTTTGGCTTCCGTGGTCAGTAATTCTCTGTATCATATACTGGCTAGTGACAACTTTATTAAACGATCTGGCTTAATTTTAGTCAGGACATAATTTCAATACTAATGGTTTGTTGAAAGATTCTGCATTTTTCCATAAATCTTCCTTTGTTTTTATTTTTGTTTGTTTGTTTAGAGAATGTTGAATGAGTATTTTTGCAACAGGCACAATTAATTGCTGTAGGACAGTGATATTTTAGAATGAACCTGCACCGAACCGTTGAATAGGGGATAAATTAACAAGTTTAGCTAGCATCCATTTGTGTTTTTTTATGTTATTTCTGACAGTGGGCGATATGGTTTTGATGTTGTTTACAGGATGCTGTTGGAAAAAGCAACAAGATCGTGTTTGGGTCTTCCGATGAGGGGGAGGAAGAGGAGGGGGGCGTGTCCGGGGCTGAGGAGAGTGCAGGGGAAAGGAGCGACTCCGAAACCGTTAGGCTTGTTGTATGATTTGCGGTGGCAGCGTTCCGTAAACATGCTCATAGGTGGCGCTCTGGAGCATGAAAGCTTCGGCGTCGCTGTAGACAAAAAAGCGGCTAAAAATGGGGCAGCCGTTGTAATGTGTAGGACAGGTCCTTGAAAGAAGCAAGGCTGGAATTTGACCTAGAAGAGATCACCAAATGTTTTGTCGTTTTTTTTAATGCACCTTTATGACGTATCAGTTCGACAAAATAAAAAACTATAAATTAAAAAAAAAAAAAAGAAAAAAAAAGACGAACGCACAAAAGCAGCCTGTCAAAAATAGACATAAGATGTAATTATTAGATTGGTCTGCGCTAGGCATTTACTGATAACGTGAAAGATTTCGACCGGTTTGAATTGTAGGAAGAGAAGAAGGCACAGCTGTTTGATGACGGCGACAGCGATGAGGAGGAGGAGGAGGAGGATGACGCCCGGTTCACGCTCAAGCAGCACTTCGAGGGCAAGCAAGGCAGGAAGGTGCGTGTGTGGGCGTTCGCCCCTGCCTCCCCGCCCTCCCCCCCCCCCACCCTCTGGTTCTTCTCGACATGTGTGTGTCAGTGGCTCCCTCGCGGGTGGCATCTGGTATGTGTACAACTATCCAGTAAAGGCACTAATTTCCTCGTCGGTGTGGGTAGATGCGTTTGATAATGGATAGCTTTATGAACATTTAACGGAAAATAATTAATAGTTCCCCAGTTGTGTTCCTAAGTCGCCAGTTGCCCCATCTCTACCCCCCCCCCCCCCCTCCCCAAAACACTCGCACCTTAGTATAGAGCTGCACAGACTTAAGATAAAGCAAATAACCCATGCGCCTGTTTCAGCTGTTAGCGCTACAGAATAAGATCGGCACGGCTGACGAGCGGTTTCGGCTGGACGAGAGATTCGCCGATGACGAACAGAGCAGCTCGTCTGACGACGACGACGACGACGACGACGACGCCCAGTCGCCCGACAAGGGTAGGGCTGTGTGTCCTCCGTGGTTCCCCGTATTGTGTTTTCTGTGACTGGGCTTAGGTTTATTGAAAACTCCCCTTTGGTATCGACAACAATTTTGTTAAGTGTTTCTGTTGTGGGGAGAATGGGTGTGATAGCAACAGCTAGCTTTTGTCGATCTTAATCAGTTTCAAAAAAGTAAAAATTTTGATTTCAACGTTCTTATTTATTGTCATCTGACTGCTAATTATGATGAAAAAAAAATGATAAAATCAAACCAACAGATTTATGGAGTGAAATCAAGTAGTCCGCATTATAGGATAGCATATAGGAGCAGAAAACGCTCAAGAGGAACGTAATTTAACTTAGAGTATCTTGGCTTGTTTGTTGAATGCCAATTATGAAAAGATAAAAATTACAGTGCCGTCTCCACGACATTAGTCAGTCCTGAAAAAATCTAAAAAATAATAAGCAATTTTTTTCATGTTAAAACAATTTCATCGTGGCATCCTTTTCACCTTGTCCCTTGGTGAAAATAAAAGATTGAGACTGCCACGGATTTGCTGTATTTGCTTTCGTTGTTGTTGAGTAGAAGGCGTGGGCGAGGGGGAGTCGGAGAGAAGGAAGGCTCTCGGAATCCTGGAGGGTGTCGTCGGCCACTCTGTCAACAAAACCAAGAAGTCGAAAGCGTTTAAGTGAGTCAAATAGCACCCGCTTTTCCCACACATTTGGTGTTATTTATTTGGGTTTTTTTTAGTCGGACATCCAAACATGGTGTTGTTTAAGAGGTTAATGGACACTTCGGCCCAAAACAACTTCGGCCCAACCACTTCGGTCCAACGCGAAAGACACTTCGGCCCAGCCTTGGACACTTCGGCCCATAGTTGACCCATAGTTTGAGGGTCGCATAAATGATAAAAAGACAACTTAAAGAGAATTCCTACATTTTTTGTTCACAAATTGAATAGAAGCAATCAACCAAACATTGAAAATGCTGCAATTTAACACACCATAAAATAGAAATGCGCACACTACATAAACATATAGGTAAGTACGTAGAGTGATCAGAATACACACCAGAATTCGGTTGATGTCACTGAAGATTTATAATACTGCTACACCCCGTCACGCCCAACCGCCCACCTGCCCCCCATAAATGTCAACGAGCTGTTTTACACACCATAAATCACTGAATTACCACAATGACATCCTGGAAAAGAAAAATAATGTCAAGATTGTTGCGGCAAAACCTTCATTCGTTTGGACCATCCACAAATCCTATTTTGAAAATATCTACATTGAACACAAGTCAATAATTGCTGACGTTGTCTAAAACTTTTTTTTTACATGACAGCCAGCACTGAAAATTTCTATTCAGAACATATTTCATCCACAGTCATGGGCATCTATCGTTTTTTTTGTTGTTGTTGGAGTGTGTTGTTGAGTTATGTTAACCAGTGCGATTTATAGGACTAAACTTTACTCCGGAGTAAAGGTTGACACCCAGTGGGAGGTAATTACTCCTCTCAGCTTTCAGCACTTATTCAGCTTTTCACTAAGAAGCTTAAATTAAACCAGGATTGCAATTAATAATTTCACACCGGAGATTTTTATGTAATACTCAGTGTACGTATTTCAAACCAGTTAATTGCATTTCAAAATGGACCGATGTCGAGTGCAGTTTTCAATTACACATACATGGGAATAATTAATGCCGAAGTAAATTGCATTTCAGAAAAAGGGAGACAAGATAAAATAGTTGAAAAGGATATTGCACTGTTTCTTTAATCCAAATAAACAATTCTACTTACAGATAAAGGATAAAATTAGTTGAATTTCAAACACCGGAGACATGATACAATAGTAAAAATGAACTCTTAATATATCTTTCATCATTTAATGGTGTGTAAAAAGTGGTGTGCAAGATACATTTTTAGAATATAGCACAACTGGATATAATAAAGTTCACCCAAAAAACTTTGGTCCGAAATTTCCAAAATGGGCCTTTATAGGACTCAAGTTTACTCCTGAGAAAAATGAAAGTCAAATGGGAAGTAATTATTTCTCACTCTCTAATCTCTGTGGCTGGGTGACTTGATCCTAAGAAGCTCAGTAACAAGCGGCGATTGCAGTTGATGACTCACCGGAGATTCTTTGTGAAATAATCGGGGTATTTATTTCAAATCATTTAATTACATTTTAAAACAGGAATGATATTAATTTACACTTGGGACAATGTCCCAAGGAGATTTTAAATTACCTCGAATTCCGTACATTTCTCTTTTCTTCCCTTTTTTTTAATTTTTTTTTCATATTTCGTTTTTTTGTTATTCTTCGTCACTTGGTTTCCGCGCTTCTCCTCCGAGACCGTTTGAGCTAGGAAAGTGAAACTTGGCACACAGATAGGATATGTGGTAAACTCGATCCACGCGAAAAATTTTTTACGTATGACGTCATCTTCCGCATCTTATGACGTCATGAATATTTTAGAGCTTAATATCTTCAAAACGGCTGGAGCTAGAGATTTGGCGTCAAATACGTTATAAGGCTACTTTTTGACAAAGGACTTCGTGAAAGCCTTAATTTTAGCGTATGACGTCATAATGACGTCATTTTTCGATTTTTTGGGTTCCTGGACGGTTTTAAAGCAGAATTTTTTGTTATTAGTATACAGAACGCTTAACTGAATACCAATTGACGGATAAAAGTTACTTTAAACTCTCCAATGCCCTGTAAAACGCCCCCCCCCCCCCGAAATGCACACAAGTGTTATAACACGCACATCACAGTATAAGGTGCCTATTGCGGGCACGCGATTAAGTATAATGCAGATTAATACGGCTGTATGTGGCTTGTGGCCTCTCCCATAATGAAAAGCTACTCTGTGGCCAGGTGACCATGCAGTACTGTTGTTTTGTAAGTAGGTGGCTGTGATGAACTGGGCTTTTTTCAATGCTGCAATCAGTGAAAAGTTGAGCACGGAGAGCAAATGTTGTATTTTTATTAAACTTTTTTTTTTTTACAAATAACTGCGTTATAATTTGTGAATATATTGAATGCTACGGAACTGTGGTAGTGATAACTGTGTAGTGTTCATTTATTGATGACTCTTACTATTTTTTGACGATATATTATTTCGAAAACCCCGATAGGTGCATAGTTCCCACTTGCAAACGTCGTTTGCAAATTGATATAAGTTTGTAGTTTTTCTCGAAATTTCTGCCCTTTTTTATCATTTTTTTCCGTCACGGAGGTTTCCAGAAAACTCCTCCTACGCTATTTGACGTAGGACGATGAAATTTGGTACAGTGATAGAGGGTGATGAGTTGTTGTCAAATCCGCAAAATGTTTTGACGTTGACCTTGAAGGTCAAGGTCAGATTGAGGTCAAAGTATTTTTTTTACCTCAAAGTGGTTTCCAGAAAACCCCTCCTACAGAGTTTGTCGTAGAAAGACGGCATGTGGCAGAGACATAGAGGGTAATGAGTTGTCGTCAAATCCGCAAAAAGTTTTGACCAGGAACCGCATAGGTCAAGGTCAAAGTGAGGTCAGAATATTTTTTGAAACGCCTATTAATCACGAAAAGTAGCCATGAAGGTGCTCAAATCCCAGCGTGAATACATAAAACGTACTCTGTATGATGAAAACTTTCATCACTAATCTTGACCTTGAGGGTCAAGGTCAAAGGTCACGTGACTTCACGCACCGTTAAGGACAGGCCGACTTATCTCGAAAACGGTTAGAGATAGAGCTATTTTGAGCTCATGTTCGACCCTTTGAGCCTAAACAACGCTACATAAGAGGTACCTCAGTGACCTTGACCTGGGTCACAACAAAGGACAAAAATCGGAAGTTGACTATTATCTCGAAAACGGTTAGAGATAGAGCAATTTTGAGCTCATTTTCGACCCTTTGGGCCTAAACAACGTTACATAAGATGTAACTCGGTGACCTTGACCTTTTGGAGCACGGTCAAGGTCAAAAACCGGAAGTTTACTATTATCTTGAAAATGTTAGAGATAGGGCGATTTTGAGCTCATCATTTGGGCTTAAAAAACGTTACATAAGAGGTACCTCGGTGACCTTGGCCTTTTGGAGCATGGTCAAGGTCAAAAACCGGAAGTTGACTATTATCTCGAAAACGGTTAGCATGTGCTTCTGACATCATTGATCTTCTATAAAGCATTGCTGTGTTCTTTAATGATTTGCAAATAGCTAGATTTTATTTAATATCTAATTATGTCTGAAAATTTTCATTCTCCATGCAAACCTAAACCGGAACAGAATCAAGAATCAAAATGCGAATTTAAAAACTGAAATAAGATAAGAAATTTTTAGCTCACTCAATAAGTATTTTTGTAGTATCCCAAGTGTTTGTTTCGCAACTCGGTTGCGAAATCGGTCCAGTTACAATTTTCAATCACAAATACATCGGAATACTTAATTCCACTTACACATAATGTAAGTATTTCAAAAACCGGAGACAAGATAAATCTCTCTTAACTCGGAAAAGTTAATTCCTCTTGCATGTAAAATAAGTTGCTTTCAAATACCGGAGATGCGATAGAATAATAAAAAACCTTTGTAATATATCTTTTATTACTTAATTAAAAGGTAGCATTATTAACCAGTTTTTTGGTGTGTAAAGTGGTGTGTTGACACATTGACTAATGTTAATTGCTCAAAAGATACCGGAATAGTATCAAAGTATCAATGAAAAATGTTGGGCAGAAGTGTCACAGGTGGACCGAACTGGTTATGGGCCGAAGTGGTAAAATGAAAAAAAAAGCTGGGCCGATGTGTCCAAAGTGGACCGAAGTGGTTTGGAACGAAGTGGTTTTGGGCCGAAATGTCTAAATCCCGTTTAAGATCTAACTGTAATGTGTGTGGAAGCAGTTCATCGCTACCGGAAAAAGTAAATATATAAATAAATAATAAAACAAACGCATCTAAGTAAAACGCTGCAATAATATCTTCTAAAACGGGATAATGAGTTATTCAACTCGCGTGACTTACTTTTGTGATGTCGTCAAAAGTTAAAAAGGGAAATTGCGACAAGAGGCAAAAGATGGCAGCAAAGCAGACCGTGTCTTACGTCGTTCAGGGTTCTCCATGGTGCTACGTGATGTCCTTCCCATTTTATTCTCCATGGTGCTACGTGATGTCCTTCCCATTTTATTCTCCATGGTGCTACGTGATGTCCTTCCCATTTTATTCTCCATGATGCTACGTGATGTCCTTCCCATTTTATTCTCCATGGTGCTACGTGATGTCCTTCCCATTTTATTCTCCATGGTGCTACGTGATGTCCTTCCCATTTTATTCTCCATGGTGTTACGTGATGTCCTTCCCATTTTATTCTCCATGGTGCTACGTGATGTCCTTCCCATTTTATTCTCCATGGTGCTACGTGATGTCCTTCCCATTTTATTCTCCATGGTGTTACGTGATGTCCTTCCCATTTTATTCTCCATGGTGCTACGTGATGTCCTTCCCATTTTATTCTCCATGGTGCTACGTGATGTCCTTCCCATTTTATTCTCCATGGTGCTACGTGATGTCCTTCCCATTTTATTCTCCATGGTGTTACGTGATGTCCTTCCCATTTTATTCTCCATGGTGCTACGTGATGTCCTTCCCATTTTATTCTCCATGGTGCTACGTGATGTCCTTCCCATTTTATTCTCCATGGTGTTACGTGATGTCCTTCCCATTTTATTCTCCATGGTGCTACGTGATGTCCTTCCCATTTTATTCTCCATGGTGCTACGTGATGTCCTTCCCATTTTATTCTCCATGGTGTTACGTGATGTCCTTCCCATTTTATTCTCCATGGTGCTACGTGATGTCCTTCCCATTTTATTCTCCATGGTGCTACGTGATGTCCTTCCCATTTTATTCTCCATGGTGTTACGTGATGTCCTTCCCATTTTATTCTCCATGGTGCTACGTGATGTCCTTCCCATTTTATTCTCCATTGTGCTACGTGATGTCCTTCCCATTTTATTCTCCATGGTGCTACGTGATGTCCTTCCCATTTTATTCTCCATGGTGCTACGTGATGTCCTTCCCATTTTATTCTCCATGGTGCTACGTGATGTCCTTCCCATTTTATTCTCCATGGTGTTACGTGATGTCCTTCCCATTTTATTCTCCATGGTGCTACGTGATGTCCTTCCCATTTTATTCTCCATGGTGCTACGTGATGTCCTTCCCATTTTATTCTCCATGGTGCTACGTGATGTCCTTCCCATTTTATTCTCCATGGTGTTACGTGATGTCCCTCCCATTTTATTCTCAATGGTGTTACGTGATGTCCTTCCCATTTTATTCTCCATGGTGCTACGTGATGTCCTTCCCATTTTATTCTCCATGGTGTTACGTGATGTCCTTCCCATTTTATTCTCCATGGTGCTACGTGATGTCCTTCCCATTTTATTCTCCATGGTGCTACGTGATGTCCTTCCCATTTTATTCTCCATGGTGCTACGTGATGTCCTTCCCATTTTATTCTCGGTGGTGCTACGTGATGTCCTTCCCATTTTATTCTCCATGGTGTTACGTGATGTCCTTCCCATTTTATTCTCCATGGTGTTACGTGATGTCCTTCCCATTTTATTCTCCATGGTGCTACGTGATGTCCTTCCCATTTTATTCTCCATGGTGCTACGTGATGTCCTTCCCATTTTATTCTCCATGATGTTACGTGATGTCCTTCCCATTTTATTCTCCATGGTGTTACGTGATGTCCTTCCCATTTTATTCTCCATGGTGCTACGTGATGTCCTTCCCATTTTATTCTCCATGGTGTTACATGATGTCTTTCCCGTCTCGGTTCTCCATGGTGTTAAATGGTGTCGTTCCCGTCTTGATGCTCCATGGTGTGAGGAAACAGTCCCGTCACTAGTGGCCTGTTCCTGAGAGCTATAACAGTAACCTGGGATGGATTCACGCTGTGGAGTGTGAGAATATTCAATCTTTGTGCATGTCAAGTGTTCGCTCAATACCGGCACTGGTAATGCACTTGTATGTATGTGCTGCTGAGTGCGCTAATCTGATTCGTCTACAGAGATATGACGATGCTGCACTATGATCCAACCCGTGAAGACCACAAGCAGTTTGAAATTCCAGAGGAACAAACACCCAAGACTGAAAAGTATGTGCGTAAACATATGGTATTAGATAAAACAATTATGTGTAAAAATGCCAAATCTAAGTGTCAAGTAATCAACCAGGGTTTCCAGACATTTCAATTATTACAACGCCGAAGACGCATATCTATCTGTTGATTCGGTTTCCCGTTGTGGTGGTTAGTGCTTCAGTATATAATGTATAAGTCTACTTGAACAGTGTTGTTCGCGTGATTTATTTTTGCTGCCCAAGCTTCGACATTTATTTTTTGACACAGGAAAAAGAAGAAAAAGAGTCCAGTGGTTGACGAGCCAGTGGCGGAAATCCCCGAAGTGTCCAAGGACAAGTATTATCAAGTGAGCAGCTCGCTTGACAAAGCCTTCAAGTCATCGCAGGCGGCCGTGGAGAAAACGGAAGAGCAGAAGTTCTCTCTCCTCTCCTTATTTGGTGATGGCGGTGCCGATAAGAAGCCTGCGCAAAATGGTAAAACAAAAAGAGAAAAAAGAGTTATTATTGAATAATTGAATTTTGTGTGAAGGCTCTGGTGGTTTTATGCTCTTGTTCAAGTATTTTACCATGCTGTTTTTGTTTTGTGAAATCATGAGGACGTTAGTGACAATGGTGCTGAGACTGGCAAGTGGTCCCAACTAAAGTCTTCTTTTCAAGATAACAGTCATGAAATTGAAATGAATGAGAACTGCCTAATATTAAGATTTTAAACTCATTAATTAAATGCATTTAGACTTATCTTTTTTATTATTCAAAAAGATGGATTAGCTGAAACAGTGAAGAAAACAAATCCGGTGTTTCCATGGCAACAGAGCGAGACTTATGACTCATCTACTGACGACGACAATAAACAAAGGTCGTCTGCTATCAAACAAAATTCAGACGACAGCGGAATAAGGTTCGTTTTTGCTAATAGACTAAATAACACTTTAGGTATTCTGAATATCATGCGCAAAAAATGCTGCGTTTTGACTGCAAACTGGTCAGGTTAGGGAGGGAGAAATTATAGAATAAATGTCTATAAACTTAGCATTTATTGGGAATGACAACCAAAAACTGTTTTATTTTTAATCACGTGAGATTTTAACTAATATATGTTTTGAAAAATGCGATTGCTGTGGTATTTTTTTTCGAAACAACCACAGTGATTTGGTTCCCATCAACGCACATTACATTCGAAACAATTTGGCCGTGACGGTTTTTTTTTTTAAGGAGAAGGTGTGCAAGGCTTATTGCAATGTACACTTTCACTGAAGATCCAGTGTCGTGTTATAATGTGCTCGTTAAACCCATTTAATAATGCAGTGTAGTAGTCATTTAAAAAAGAGCAAATTTATGATTGTGTTGTTACCCGAATTGTTGTTAAAGTGAATTCATTGGATCAGAAAAGTGAGATTATCGCAGTGAAACGGTTATGCATAACATAACCAAGCCGGGGTCCAGCCTAAGAGAAGTAAAACCCTGAGCCCAGAGCCCCGCCGCTCAGGGGTGAGGGTTTCCAAACAGTGTAACGTAAGAACGGTAACATTTGGGTCTTGTAGTGACAGCGAGCAGGTGGCGGACGAGAGTAAGACGCCTTTGTTTGCGTCTGGCTTCGATAAATTCTTCATGACTGCTGATGACCCAAGGCTTAAAGGCAGGTGTTTTTTTTTTTTTTCATTTCCGTAAGCCCAGGCTGCTAAACATGTCCTCAAAAAAAGCAAAGTATCACAGGTGCATTTCAGAAAAAAAAATTAAAAAGAAAATAGAAGAGAAATAGATGAAATTGAATATATGTAGAGTCTGGGAAGAATTTTGAAAGGACGGTTGAGGGGGGGGGGGGGGGGGGAGGTGGAATCATTGTGAACTTCATTGTGTCTGGGAAGAATTTCGAAAAGACGGATGGGAGAGGGGAGGGTGCAATCAATGTGAAGTTCATTTAAAGCGGACAAAGCAGTGTGGAATGGGTTATAGAATTTTCTGCGTGTATTCCTTAACGTCTGTCGGGGGTTTATTTGTTTGTGCAGAAGGAGTCGAGTTCTTCGCCATAGACAAAGAGGAAGCAGTCAGAAAATGGGAAGAAAAACGTCCGGAACTGCTGGAGGTAAAAAAAATATGACCGTCCTATAAAAAAATTGATGTCAAATAAGCCATCTAATTATGATACAAGTATGGCAAAGTGGTGAAGTTGTGTCCAAAAAAGAAAGGCTAAGTGCGGCACAGCGTTTCCATTTTAACTTTTCTTAGTTTTTTTACTCCCCCGCCGTGCGTAGCGCGAAGCGGGGGGCTAGGATTCGGGTCCGTCCGTCTGTCCGTCCGTCGACACTTTTTTGTCGGCGCTTTATCTCCGTAACCACTGAAGATATTCAATTGCTGCCTTGCACATATAAAGATTATATCGTAACAAAAATGGGAAAAAGGAAAGACCGTTAAAATTTCACCGTATTGATTTGTACAATGGCTGCTTGTCGGCTCCATGTAGCCGTAACTGTTCAAGCTACTCAATTGTTGTTTTGTACGTAGAAAAGAGAATGTAGTAGAGCTGTTATAAAAACAGGCTATTTGTATTTTCACAAAAGTATGAAAATTGGAAAACCTAAAAATACCCTATGTCGCTATTACACGCGGCTTTATGTGTCGGGAGGTAAAAATTTTACTCAATAATTTCTGAGAAAACTAGCTGAAGA